>VZQC01014314.1:0-107575 GCA_009823505.1 Rhizomys pruinosus
TTCCCTTCTCATGGTCACCAAACAAGGTCCAGTAAGCACCTCACCCTGTCTTGATATTGCTGTTCTGGACTCCATGATACATCCTGGGTAGTCCAACAATGGCAGTCTATATTCTGAAGAGGCTGAATCCCCAGTAGCTGTTCAGTCCACAAGTTGGGTGTCTCAGCAGTCCCCATCTGGCAATGAAGGTTTGGAGGATTCTTGGAGAGACATGAGACTTCGGTCCATATTGGAAGGTTGAAAAGCTGTGTCTCATGTCTTTGAAGGATGGCAAAAGCAGTGACAGCCACAGAGTAGCTGCACTTGCCAGTAAGAGAGGCAAAACAACAGTGCTCTTTTTTTTACTTTTTGTCTGTTTACTAAGATCTGGAGTTTTATACCTGAAGTACAATTTCTCAGGCCTTACTGATTATTTATTTCTAGTTATACTTTCCTTTGGATGCTTGAGGCCACACAGTTAGTCCAGATTAACCAAGGTTTTTGTTTAGAATAAATGATTATCTGAAGCCAGGAGTGCTAGTGTACACCTTTAATCCCAACACTTGGGAGGCAGAGGCAGGCAGATTGCTTTAAGATCAAGGCCAACCTGGTCTACATAATGAGTTCTAGGTCAACTGGGGCTACAAGGAGACCTTGTCTCAACAACAAAAAAGAATTATCTGAGCATGGATGTCACACACGTGGGAGTATGTTGTCCCTTCGATGCCGCAGGGAGTGGGGGTGAAGGGTACACAGGGCACACTGTTAGGTTGGACAGCTTCTCCCTGTGCAGGCTGGATGGCTCCCCCGGGTGGTGCCAAAGTCTGAGTTCCAGAAGACTGACCCAGCCCTCTCCCCCAGATATTGCTGCCACTCTGAAGCCCGCCCATCACACTCCCTTATATGGGAGCAATCCAGCTCCTGATCATCAGGCAGACCAACTCCTGGCCAACACATCATCTCCCCTCCAGACCAGACCATGACAAGTCAGGTAGGCAGTCCAACCCCTGCCAGACACATCATCTCCTCCTCTGCCCAGGCCTATAAAAGGCCTCCATCCTGGGCCCTGGGTGAAACTTCCCTGGCCCCTTACCCTGGGAGTGGTGAACCACCTGGGACCTGTTTCTCCCAATAAACCCACTTTTATACTCCTAATCTGATCTAATCTGGCCTCCTTGCATCAGGAAAAGCATACCTAGGGGATGTGTTTGGTTCAGCTCATAATCTGAAACTATTGATCTAAACTCCCAGATTTGATAAAGTTGGCTATCAACCTACTGTTGATTTTTTACAATCACAATACAATAAAGATATAAATAACTTTTATCCAGTGATTATGATAACCCCCAAATTCACATATGGAGCTATTGGCCATTAATCCATTTTACATCTAACCCAGAAACCTTTCCTAGCATCTCTTCTAAAACAGCTAACTTCCTAAATGCTCTTTGAGGTCATTTCATCAACCTGATGGTTTCTAATTCACTGACAAGTACATGCTGTTGACTTTCCTTGGGGGGATGTGACTAAAACCCCAGACAAGGCACGGGTGACAGGTGGAAGTAACAATGCCAAGCTTGGTGTGCCGCTGTGTCATTGGGGGAATCTTCAGGCAGGTACCTTATCAAAAATCTCCACCACAGCCATGCAAGCTGTGTTCCCGGAGCTCCCTGCCCAACTTGTAGACAGCTCCACTGAAGAGTCTTCTCCCAAAACTGTTTACCAGAACCTTGAGTTGGGGCCTCTGAACGTCCCAAGTCTCAAGAGCTTCCTGAACTTCCTGAGGTAATGAACTTCCTTCCTCCTTCTAAGAGGGAGTGTTGCCATTGGAACGAGCATTACTAGAATGAAATGCAAGTGATGTTCTTAACCTTTGGACATTAGAGTGTATCATTTTCCTGGGAATTCTCCTACAAATTTGCTGATCTTGTTTTGTTGACATGGGACTCAGGGTAGCCCATTTCTGCTTTGGACAGTTCCAAACCTTTCCATGATAGTCTTTTTTATTCGACTAGAATCTGTCTCTCACAGTCATCTCATTCTGCTAATTCAGTGAAAACAGTAAGGGCTCTGGAATCAGACAAGCCTGGGCCCAGCTCCCAGTTCCTCCCCGTCATTAGTCGCATGACCTTGGAAAGGTATTTGATCTCTGCTTGCCCCAGCTCTTCTTTATCTTCCAGTTGAAAGAATTAAATGAACTCGACTATGTAAAACACTCAGCACTGTCCCTGGTACACAATAGGTTGGTTTATCTCCTTACCCATCATTTTCTTATTCATTCACTTACTCAATAAACATTGCAACTCTGGTGGTGAACGCTGGAGAAGCAAACCCGCATAGCAAATAGCTCCTGCTGTCCCCCATGCATGCAAATTAGTAAGAGAGAAAGAAATGTTTTAAAAGAAATTCTAATAGAGCATGATAAGTACAACAGCAGAATCCTGTAAATGCACAGAGAACGAGATTAGCTCTGAGGCAGAAGCAGAGGTGGTTGCCAAAGTAGGCTTTCCAGAGAAGGCGATGCCCACCGTGTGTTTTGAACATAAATAAGAGTTTCCCTGGAAGTCATGGAGGGAGAAAAATTACAGATTTAAAAAACAGAATGGTGTGCTAGGGCTTGATGGAATATAAAAGGCGAGCGAGAAGTAGGAGAGGAATTTGGACGGCTCCCAGTGAGTGACAGCATCGGTAATGAAAGAAGGTTGACTTTTTCTTAAAAGATGATGGAGAAGCTTCTGAAAGATTTTAGACAGGGAGGTGATATCATATATATATATATATATATATATATATTTTACAAAGGTCACAATGACAAGATCTATGAGAAACTAAGGAAGACTCTGGCTGTGGGATGCTGTTGACAGTCCAGTCTAAACAATGAAGGGACAAGGGTGAAACTGGGAATCAGAGAGGGGGGAGAGGAAAATGTTTAGGAGGTAGATAGGACTATCTACATTTGGCAAGGGACAGGATAGTCCTATGACTCCACACCTACCTTCCCTTATGATGGAGATTATCATGCCCAAGAGTCCATGTTGATAGAACAGGCCTTGAGGTTGGCCCTTGAGTAGACCAGAGTGGGGACCTGGGTCAGAATCAGCCCATATGATGGGGGCTCAACAATGGGGGCACTTGATGATCTATTACTAGAGTTTATGTTATTAGAGCACATTTGTAATCATTGTATAAGAAGGAAGCTACAGAGAGAGAGAGAGAGAGAGAGAGAGAGAGAGAGAGAGAGAGCTAATGGTTTGTTTGTTTTGGGTTAACCTTCTATCTAGATGGCATCCAAATGACTGGTTCTGGAGGATTGCAAGACTCAGGGGCCTTGGTGTTTGCTAACCCTCCCCCTCCTATACACAGACAAGCCTAACACCATGAACCTCAGAGACAAGAGTGACCACATGATCAATCAGGAGAGCAGGACTAAACTCTGGACTGCTTGTCTGCCTCTGTTTCTCCCCTATTATCTAACCAGCTGGCTAGGGATGACACGGAAGTCAGATCTTCAGGTTGCTAATCTACCGTCTTCTCAGACTGCTGGCCCCTGAATAAAACATGGCTTAAAGATTCAATTCCTGGTTGTGTCTTTGTGTGGGGCAGAACAGGGCACCACTTACACCACTATAGGAACTGCAGAAGTAGCTGAGTATGTAAAGCTCTAACAGATCGATAGTAACACTGAGAGAGACATCCCCCCTGAATTCTAGCTAGAAAACGTAAAGATTATCAGTTGTATTCATTTCTTTTCTTGTCACTGTGTCACAATATCTGACAGAAGCAAGTTAAGGGAAGAAGGACTTATTTAGACTCACAATCCGTCCACCAGGGGAGAACCTGCTGCAACGGCTCCATGAAGCAGGGGTGGGTCCCAGCAGCAAGTTACATGTGGTAGAGCATGAAGCAGAGGGCTCAGGCTGGAACCAAAGGCAGACACCGCCTACCAGGCCTGTCCCCAGCAAACACACACACACACACACACACACACACACCATCCAACTTTTAAGTTACTCTGACCTTCAGCAGATCAAAAGGAAAGAAACATGACCAATTGAATAAGACAGAAACCAGGATGTCACACCTGGTCACAAATAGCAAAATAAGAACCTTGTTGCTTTCTGGAAGGAGCAGCCATATATCAACTTCTCCATACAGAGGTGGTGCCCCCCTTCCCCCCCAGGTCCCTGGCTCAGCAGGTTTGTCACGAGCCCATATAAGCAGGTAAAGGACTGGTACCAACATGCTAGTTGATAATATCCCACAGGGCAGCTAACCTGAAGTCTGAAGGTGAAACTGAGGTTTGTCCTGTCCATCCCCAAGTCCTCAGTGTCCAACAAACATCAGGATTTCACCAACTATCTATGGATTAAGCAAATGTATAACAAGTCTACAGAGAAGTGTCTGGTGACAGACCAGCGTTCTCTGTCTGCAGTACTCCATGATGAACTTTGTAGTGAAAACATGAAGAGATTTATAAGGTGGGGGAGTGGGCCGAGGGAAAGATAGAACTGGAAGACTCTTGAATGCATTGAAGAATCCTCTCACAAGTCAAAATATCTGAAGAGGCCAGAGCAAAAGTGGTAGGACCCTGAGGTGCGAAGAGGCTGCTGAGAAAACACCTAGTTTCTGAGGCACAGAACCCACAACAGAGGGAAGCAATGGTCCCAGGACAGAGTGTGCCACCCAGTCAGGCTCCAGAGTGCTTGCCTAGTGTTTGAAATGTTCCCAGAGAAGGGACATAAGCAGAGGTCATAGTATACAGGAAAGGGCTGAGCCACTGAAGGGACTCAGCCTAGAGAAGTCTGCTTGGGTGGCCACTACTAAGTGCAACAAACGGGGTAGTTTAAGACAAGAGAAATACAATCTATGTTCCATGGTCAGAAATCCAAGCACAAGCTATTCAGAGGGCCCACAGTCCCTCCCCAGGTTCAGAGCAAAGCTCTTTCCTTGCTTCTTCCTGCTTATGGTGGTCAGGACCATCCCTTGACTCACTTGCAGCCTCACTCTGATCTCTGCCTCATCCCACATGGCTTCTTCTGTGTGTCTGTGGTTTCCTTAAAAAGACACCAGGCAGATCTGATTACAGTCCCTCCCAATTCTAGTGTGACCTCATTTTAACTAAGTAGATCTACAAGGACCCTATTTCCCAGGAAGTCTACATGCTAAGTACTGGGGCTTAGAATTTCAACTTTCTTTCAGATACAGTTTAACTTGACAGAGGACAGGAGAATCATCTTCAAATATTCATATAACTGTCTTATAAAAGATTTGATCTGCATGGTCCAGAGGACAGAACTAAGAATAGAGGTAGGAATAGGCTGGAGAGATTGCTCAGAGAGTAAAGTGCCTACTGTGCTAGTATGAGGAACTGAGTTTAGCTCTCCGGAACCCTGCCACATGGATCTGCAACCCCAGGCCGCTGGGGACTGAACAGCAGATCCAAGGAGCTCGTGGGTCTAGCCAAAATAGCAGGCTCCCAGATCCACAAGAAACACTGTCTCAAGAAAATATGATAGAAAATTACTCAGGTCAATCTCTAGCTTCTACACACATACACACAGCCATGTGTATACATCGACACATGCATACACCCCCAAAACATAGGGATTAGAGGGGTACAAATTGTAGTTACTTTCAAAGAAGTTTCTAAGGGTGCACACTGATCCCCTCGGGGCTATTGAAGCATGCCTACCTACAGGGAGGTAGCAAGGACAGTCTTTCCTAGCAAGGGGTGGGGCTCCACAGCCTCCTCCTGCTCCCAGTCAACCTGACTCTGATTCTCATCAGGGAGCCATTTTTAAGGAAGCAGAGATTTAAGCTGCTGGTTCCCAAAGCCAAAGTGAGAAGATGAACTCCACGATAACATCCAATGCCGTGAAAGTGGATTGTGAAGTACAGGCCCAAGAAATGAATATAAATTCAGTAGCTATTTTCATTTTTTAATTGGAAAAAAAGTCCCTCCCAGCTGGAAAGAATAGAAGAAGAGTGTTCTATGCACAACACTATAGAAAGTATTTGTTAGCGCTGGGAGACAATGGCCACGTCCTGTTGCCTCCGCCAATCCCACAATGAGGATGGAAAGAGTTCTACAGGGCTGGCTGCCACTGCTGCCTGCCTCCACGGATAATAGAGGTCACGGTTTATGGGCACACACTATTCTGCTCCAGACAAGGCCTCATTGGTATGCAGGCATGGAAACCCAGCTGCCAGTCCCACACACTGAGCAGATTTAGAAACTTAGTAATAATGTAAAAATGTCCCTTTTTTCTGGAGAGATTTTCATTCAAATGGAGCAGGTGGGGAAAAGAAATGGATCATGAGAAGAGACTGGGCATTTATTAGACACCTACTATGTGCCAGGCATTCAACCCACTAAGTCTAGAGGCTTCAAATTCTGTATAAGGATTAGTACAGGTAGATGTTGCACCTGTGGATGCACATGATGGTCTCCATAGAAACTGGAGGGAGAGGGAAGAGTCACAAAATGCTTATAAGATGGAAAGAGAAGAGGGATCAAAACACATGAGGGTTGAGTGGCAGGGGCTGCCTAGGAGGTGGTGAATTGGGCCGCTTCCTCGGGGGTCAGGGAAGGAAGTTCCTGGGTACCCGAGGGGTATCCAATCTGGCCGTGACCCGCAATCAACTCAGATCAGAGACACAAGATGCCTGAAATTGAGGCTTAAGGCGGAAGAAAGTTGAAGGACCTGTGACACTGAGAACGCCTGTCCAATCCTGAGCATCCTCCAGGCCAGACAGATCCAGCTATGGATTCAGGTGCCTGTGCTCAAGCTGATGCATGCAGAGCCCTGGGTGTGGGGTTTTTTGATCACTTAACGTTTGCCCATCTGCCTGATTTTCCCTGTTATCTTGGTAAAACTACCCTCTTTGTGGCTCTAGACCACTGCTCTTCAGCCACTAGAAGGAAAATAGATCATCAGAGAGATGGTTAGTGAAGCAGATTCCCAAAATGCACCCTCTCACAGAACCAAATGCAGTGAGTTAAGGGTGAAGTCTGACCTAACAAGAACCTTGGATAAACGGAGGTGGGGGCCCAGTGTTAAGGAATAGTGTATCACATCACTTATGGTGCTGCCAGAAGAAAAACAGGGTGTGTCATTCATGGGGTAAAGGGGAAAAATGTCTAAAAGTATCCTGAGAGGCCAGGGCTGATCAGCAACCTGGCTTCCCAGGCCTCAGGGACACTCTGCTGATTCCCCTCATGACACTCCCTCCCATGGGAAGGAATGTTCTGACACCTGAGCAGGGGCTACATCATAATCACCGAAGCTTTCTAAAAAATAAACGTGAGCAGTGAGATGGCTCAGCAGGTGAGAAGGCTTGCCACCAAGTCTGAGAGTCTGAGTTCAACCCTAACACACACACACACACACACACACACACACACACACACACACACACACATATATATAAAATAAGAAACAAAATGTTTTTAAAAATTGAAGGAAGCACATGGATTTTAATACAGTGTTCCCATAGGTGCCTGGCAAATGAGTCAGTACTGTGATGACCACGCCTATACCAAACCTGTGAGACAGTAATCTGTTAATTTGACATATGGTGGAATGCAACTCAGAGAGAGTAGTAAATGTATTCAAGGTTACTGTGGAAAGGCCTTCTGTCTTCAAAACCCATCCTTTCCCCAGCAGACCTTTGGAAGAAGGAGGACCCTGCTGAGGATGGCAGGCCTGGGTAGGTCTCCCCAGCAGACCTTTGGAAGAAGGAGGGCCCTGCTGAGGATGGCAGGCCTGCGTAGGTTTCCTCTGCAGACCTTTGGGAGAAGGAGGACCCTGCTGAGGATGGCAGGCCTGCGTAGGTTTCCTCTGCAGACCTTTGGAAGAAGGAGGGCCCTGCTGAGGATGGCAGGCCTGCGTAGGTTCCCTCCACGAGGGTGGAAGATGGTGATCAGGATATAGGGGGTCATAGCTCGGAGCAGCTAGAGACAGCTTAGATTTTTTTAGTTGGTTCTCTAAGAAAGTTATCAATCCATCTGAATGAACTTTTACCTTTATCAATCAGGAAGGAAGGATGGGAACATCTCTTTCCCTGACTGGTTAGGGGAGGAAGCTTCTCGGGGCAAATAGCTGGTCACACCTGCGAATGACCTCGGGGACTTGGCGAGCCTGGCTACCAGCTCTCAGCCTGAAAAGGCCTCGGAAGAATTAATGTGGGAAGGATTTTTTGTTTTGTTTTGTTTTTTTCTTTTTGAGATAGGTCTCCCTTTAGTAACAGCTATTCTGGAACTCGCTGTGTAGACCAGGCTGGCCTTGAACTCATAGAGATCTGCCTGTCTCTGCTGGGATTAAAGGTGTGCACCACCGAGCCTGTTTTTTTTTTTTTTTAATTTTTGAGACAGGGTCTTCCTGTACCCCCAGCTGGCCTGGAACTCACTATGTCAGCCAGGCTGGCCTTGAATTGACAGAGAGATCCGAATACTGGAATTAAAGGTGACTGCCATCATACCCGGCAGGGGAGGAGATCTTCATAGCTAGGGACAAAATGCATTGGGCCAGGGGAAGGGAGGTGAGGAGGAAAACAGCAATCACGGAGACAGCTGAAAGAACTTAGTGGGAGCACGAGACAGCTCCGGAGCAGCTAGAGAGGCGACTCTCCCCTGGTGAGGAGGGGCGGCACCGCAGCTTCAGTCACCTCTGCTGCCTGCTGTACTTCTCTTTCCTCTCCACCTCACTCTGCCTAAGCCCATCTTCCAGGCTCCAAAATCAGTTTCTACTTCTGGCTCTACTAACACTGTGCAAAGCACTGACACTCTTGGAGGATCAACAGTCGTCAGGTGACCTCTTTGGGTTTTCCCATTCCTCCGTGTCACTCCAGCCACTGTATGACATCTCCTCACCAGGGCCCAGTCTGCATGGCTCTCAATCATAGCAACCTCACAGCTCGCCGTTTGAAGCCTTCTGCTACTTAGCCCCATTCTACCCTGTGCAGCATCCTGCTCCCCCAGTGCTGGCTTCTAGGCTGGCTTCCAGGCTGGCTTCCATGGCTGGGCTCATTCCGTCTTCTTGTGCGTATTTATACACTGCCTCCCCATCCATGTGTTCAAAAGCATGAATGAGTGTCTACCATACGCTTTTGGACAATTATCATCAAACTACCTTGAAATCCTTGACCTGAGAAAACTCTATTGCACAGGTGCTTTTGACTGTACGATGCCAAGAACAATCAGCAGGAGACATTCTCACAATGAGTAATGAATGAAACCAAGGAAAGGGAGACTCTAACATGTCTGGAAGTCATGGAATCAAGTCTCAGTTTTGGGGGGGCTTTTTGCATCTTTTTTTAAATTTTATTTATTTTTGTATGTATATGAGTGTACTGTCTGCATGTAGGTTTGTGCACCCGTGTTGTGCAATGCTGCAGAGGTCAGAAGAGGGTATTGGATTCCCCCAGAACTGGAGTTAAAGACGACAGTTCTCAGCCGCCATGTGGGTGCTGGGGATCAAACTCAGGTCCTCTGCAAGAGCAGTCAGTGCACTTAACTGCTAAGCCATCTCTCCAGCCCCACTTTTTGAGTCTTTTTGAGACAGGGTCTCCCTGTAGCCCCAGCTAAACTGGAACTCACTCTATAAACCAGGCTGGCCTTGAACTCACAGAGATCTGCCTGCCTCTGCCTCCCAATTGCTGGGATTAAAGGCATGCACCACCATGCCTGGCGTAAGTCTTAGTTTTAAAGTATTTGGTATTACTACTATTTGCTCTAGTTTGCTTTTAATCATTGTGACAAAACACTCTGACCAATACCAACTTGGAAAGGAAAGGATTTATATGTCTTACATTTCCCAGGTTACAACTCATCCCTGAGGGAGCCCAAGGTAGGAACTCAGGGCAAGAACCTGGAGGCAGGAGCTGAAGCACAGGCCATGGAGGAATGCTGCTTACTGGCTGCTCCCCTGGCCCATGCTCAATCTGCTTTCTTATATAATACACAATAACCTACCCACAGGTGGCACTGCCCACAGTGGGCTGGGCCCTCCCACATCGCTCAACAATCAAGAAAATGCGTTACAGACATCGCCACAGGCCAGTCCAATGAAGGAAATTCCCCAAATGTGGCTCCCTCAACCCAGGTGTGTCAAGTTGACACTAAAGCCGTCCAGCACGTACGGGACCCTGGCCTCTCCCTCCCTCTGCCTTTGCTCCTGGCTGCAGTGTGAGTGTGTGCTTTGCTCACACCAGGATGTGCTGCCTCCGATACAGGCCCCAAACAATAGGGACAACCCATCTTAGACTTGCAAAACATAATTCAAAATGAATTGGTTTTCCCTTATAAATTATCTCAGGAATCTTGTCACAGTGACTGGAAGCTGTACACAGAAAGTGACACACATACTGTTCTGGTCAAAGAACACTGTATGTATACAAATTTAGCTATGGGAAAGTTCAGGGCTCTGGAAAGAACAGCAAGTCCCTAGGGATGGCATAAATCAGGGCCAGCTTGAGAATTCCAAACAGGAGGTCAGCAAGAATCAAGCCTGAAACAGGGCTCTGTGGGCAAGTAAAGGATTCCACTTTACAGCAAGAGCCATAAAATAATAATAATAATAATAATAATAATAATAATAATAATAATTTCACACGTTAATGTTGGGGGAAAAAAGAATCACATAAGCCTACTCTGTTCGAGACATTAAAAATAAGAGATGAAAAACAGGTCCCCTTTTAAGAAGAGAGCCGGGTTTAATCAAAGGGAAGCTGAAGAAAATCAGTCACATGGAAAAGAGCTATTGTTTATTCAGGCATTATACTGTAATTGTTTTTCTTGGCTGATAAGAAAACTAGAGGATAAAGATTATTTACAGCTCAGGTAGTTAAAGAATCTATTTGCTTACAAATCAGACCAAGGAAAAAGAAACCAGATTATACTCCACTTCCAGGACAAATCTCTGAGCTGCTATTCTAAAGAAGAGATAAGGCTCATCTTCATGTTAGATTGTTCTGATGGCCTGTTTCAGCCACCTGAAATGGAAACCCTTCATGTTCCTATAGATGCATCAGGAATGATGGAACATGCTTCAGATCATCACAGGAAGCCAAAAAATAGAGCTCACAGTGTGGGAGGTTGTGACCAGAGGAAATTCTAATTATTAGTAACTTCAGACATAATTGAACATATAGTAGATTACTGTCTTAGCTTTAATTGTCAGTGTGACACAGCCTACAGTCAAGAGGAAAACGTCAATTGAAGAATTTCCTACATCAAATCGGATCGTGGACATCTTCGGGGGAGATTGCCATGATTCATAATGTGAAAGGGCTCTGCCCACTCTGGGTAACACCAGCCCTAGGCAGGTGGGCTACAGAAGAAAGCTAGCTGATCCCAAGCCCTGGAACAGTGAGCCAGAAGCAGCACCCCCACCATTTGAACTTCAGATCTCTGCCTTGACTTCCTTCAGTGATGGACTGTGACCTGAGGGTGGAAGTGGAAATCAACCCTTTCATCCCCTGAGTTGCTTTGGTCAGAGTGTTTTATCACAGCAACAGAAAAGTAACTAATACAATTATTAACTTTTTTTTACTTTTATTTTCTGTGCTTAAACCTTCATTGTTGATCAACTATCTAAGAGCAGAGTTATTGATTTGGGGAGTTTAAGACAGTAGCTGTCAGGCTTTCAAAGATGTTAAAATGAAAGATAATGGAGAGTGACTGTGATAAAAAAAATACATTATTTGCATGTATAAAAAATGTCAACTCTAATATGTATAGTTAACAAATGCAAATAAAAATGAATTTGCAAATTTAAGAAGGGCTTTGCTAACACTTCTCTCACTCTGGCTCACGCTGTCCTCGGCTAGCCCAGTTACCCCTCTCCAAGCTAGCCTATTATTTCAGCTCTGGCGTCTTGGCTGCTTTGCTGCCTAGGTGGAATTCCCTGCTCAGTTCCGGCTTCCAGTTCCATACCACATGAATCAGAAGGTACGCCTGTTTGTTAGCAGGAGCACCACTCTGCCAACTAAGGGCTGCATAGTAAGTCACATCCCAAAAGATGTGCCTCTAAGCCAAATGGGCCATCATTTGGAGCCGCCTTTTCTATCAGAGCCTGCAGGGCTGAAATGGTTATCCCCATACATCAGAAAAACAATCACCTCTCACTCTAAAAGTATGTGCTCTGTGCTGCCCCCTAGTGGCTGAGCTGAGAGAATCAATATGCTCCCACATCCTTCAAGAGCATCTCCTCACTCTCCCAGGCCTTCAGCCTCAATCAGAGTGGCAGCCGCAATGTGACCAGTACGAGGCGACCCATCTGAACAGAACTGAAACTGCACCTTGGCCTGAACTCATGCCAAACCAAATGGCAACAGACAACTTGGTAATGGGATGATCTAGGCAGGTCTCTTGAACAATCTCAGCCAATCAAGTTATTGATATGTGTTCCCAGATCACTTAGGACACTAGTAAGATAATCACATGATGGCGCTTCTTCAAAATGTTACTTTCTAGAAATGAAAAGGCAGCAGGAGAATCTTGGCAAAGTCAAGGGGAGAGCAAACAATGCCAACCTACAGCTGGAAGAATGAGGTCAAGGCGAGTGGCCTTCTGGTAGCTCCTCCACAGCAGTCATTATGCCCAGACATTGTACCCTATGTGGAAGCCACAAATTATAAACTGAAGGCAGCTGGGCATGGTGGCACTTGGGAGGCAGAGGCAGGTGGAGCTCTGTGAGTTCAAGGCCAGCCTGGTCTACAGAGCAAGTTCCAGACCACCTAGAACTACAGGAAGACCTTGTCTCAAAAACACCAGATAGATAGATAGATAGATAGATAGATAGATAGATAGATAGATAGTTGATAGATAGATAGATAGATAGATAGATAGATAGATAGATGATAGTATATAGATAAGCTGAAGGGAACTTTGGGGCAATCTGCTATGTTTGATCTCTCAGAACAATCACTATGTGGTTTTGTATTTGCATTTGTTAAGTACACATATTAGTGGGTTTTATTGTGACAAGCCAAGACCATCCAAGTTCAATACTTCAAGAGTCTACCTGGATTCCTTAGCTTTGTCCCACAGACCTGACACTGCTCTGAACTCCATCATTAGATATTGTTGCCTTTGTCATCCCAAACCTCCACTGTGTGGGGCAGCTTCTCCTCTTGGGCTGTTCTAATTAGCAGCATGGCAAATTCATTAACAACTGCTGTGCTTTCAGTGTTCTCTCCCTCAAAGAACAGGCCTGCACAGCCTCCCAAAATATATCTTCCTGCCAAAGAGACACATACCATGGCAGCAGATGTTTGCTCTGCCAGGATCCAAGATTTTGATTCTTCCCAGAGGCGGGCAGGGCAAAACAAAGCATCCGAGAGGTGACAGCATCACCATGCAGATGAGGGGTGCTCAGGGGGCACCTGGCCCTCAGCACTCAGTTAATATTCACCCTTACCAACGCTGGTACTCAGCTCATTTGCACCAAAGCTGACACTGGAATTGTCAAAATGAAGAATGGCTCCCATACCAGATGGTAAAGAGCTAGGGAATAGTCTACAAAATGTCAATCACCATCACTACCATCACCATGAGAGCTTGTTCCTTGGTACCCTTAAGATCTTCTCGAGGGCCAACATCTGTTCCAATTGGTCGCTGACATAAAAACCATAAACACCAGTCATGAAAGTCAACATCATGTCTGTCATCATTGTCATTGTTAGCATTTATTTGGGGATTCACATTCTCACATACAATAACACCCAGAAACCACACACACACACACACACACACACACACACACACACACACACGTTCTCCCGCTACCTCTGTGATTTCTCTTTCCTATCCTCCATGGTAGATCTCTATCTCTTCTTCATCCTTTGAATGGTAATCTTTTCTGGCTCCCTCCACGCAATCCCACACCATCTCATCCATAGCCATGACTTTCCCCACAGTGCTGATTTGTCAGCCCAGCCAGGCTGGAAGCAAAGTGTGTTTCCCATACTCCCTTTCCCCACAGAGTTCTGGCCTGGTGTGAGCCACAAGAGACATTTTGCATGAATCTTGGAAGCAAAACAGAGGTGATTTCTGTCTACTCTGAGAAAGCCACTGCAGGCCCACACGTACCCTTGCTGCGTATCCACAGTCCCTCCTCATGGGTGTGAGGTAACAGCCAGGTGGGCAGAGAGCCTCCTCTCCCGATAGGTTTCACCCTTCAGTGTCTCCCGTTCCCAGACCAGCACATTGGAGCTGTGGTAAAGGAAAACAGCTTCTCCTACTATGAAAGCTTAAGGCAATAACATGGACCCAGGTGCCACTCCAGCCTCCCAGGTCTGGCTTAGCCTGCAGGCCCTCTTTTGCTTCCCTGTGTCTCATCTACATTCCTTTCTTGACTTCCTGCCCTGGAACAGCTGTGCGTAACCGCCGACTCCTGTTCTCACCATGCATAAAGTCAACTCCCGATAATGAATGTGATTTTAAACCTATATCTGCAAGCAGGGAGGTAGGTAGATAAATAGGTAGATGATATATAATGCTATAGTTTGGCTCCTATGTGTCCCCAGAATCATGATAAACTGGGGCTTGGAACTCTTAGGAAATGTTGGAGACTGTGAGAGGTAGAATCATGAGCTGGGGATGTAACTCAGGGGTAGACCACTTGCTAGCATTCATAAGGCCCTGGGTTCGGCCCCTCACTATCACAAACAAAAGGTTGGGTCTAGGGGAGATCTTGGGTCATTAGAGATATTCCCTTAAAGTGACCCTAATCCCTTCTCATATTTTCCTTTTCATCCACAAAGTGGGAAGTTTGACCTCATCACACACCCTGCTGTAATGTGTTGCCACAGACCAAAAGTAACAGAACCAACTGATCATGGGCTGAAACCTCTAGAGCTGTGAAACAAAACAGCCCTTCTCTCGTTATGAACTGACTATAACAGAAAGATGACTAGCACAGTAACAGAAAGATAACGAGCACAAATAGATGGGTAGCAGGTGTATTGGAGTGTCAGTTACCTTTCCATTGCTGTGATAAAATGCCACAACCAAGACAACTTAGAGAGGAAGAGTTTATTTGGCTTACAGTTCCAGGCAAGAGTCCATAATGTCAAGGGAGGCATGGTGGCAAAGGTATCTGGAGCAATCATACCTTCAAGCAGACACAGGAAGCAGACAGCAACTGGAAACCTGGCAAGGCAGAAGAACTCTCAAAGCCTGCATTCAGTGATGTGCTTCCTCTAGCATGGCCACATCTCCTAAAGGTTCTGTAACCCTCCCCAACAGTGCCACAGACTGGGGACCAAACACGTGGAGCCTATGAGGGACATTCTCATTCAAACCACCACAATAGGTACATAGGATAGGCATACAGATGATGAATACATGGGTTGATAGATATATAGATGATTTACAGATATAGATGCTAGATAGATAGATGATTGATATAGATGATTTATAGATAGATGATTGATATAGATGATAGATAGATAGATAGATAGAGATTGGTAGAGATTGATAGAGATAGATAGATAGATAGAGATTGGTAGAGATTGATAGAGATAGATAGATAGATAGATAGATAGATAGATAGATAGATAGATAGATGTTGGTAGAGATTGATAGAGATAGATAGATAGATAGATAGATAGATAGAGGTTGGTAGAGATTGATAGAGATAGATAGATAGATAGATAGATAGATAGATAGATAGATAGATAGATAGATAGAAGGTAGATGGCAGGTAGATAGATAGAGATTGGTAGAGATTGATAGAGATAGATAGATAGATAGATAGATAGATGATAGAGATAGACAGATGATATATAATTGATAGAAAGAGATGATTTATAGATAGACAGACAGTAGATATAGTAGATAGATAATTGATAGAGATGATTGATAGATAATTGATAGAGATTTATAGATAGATTATAAATAAGTATATATATATAAAAAGATGATTGAGATAGATAGATAGATGATAGATAGAGAGATAGATAGATGATAGATAGATAGATATAGATACAGTCAGACAGAAAAATGATAGATAAAGAATTGACTGACTACCTGATTGAAATCTTAATGGCTCTGCTTCTCTGGCCTCTGACACAACATCCACCCCATCCCCTAATAATGCAGGACCATCTCATCTTCTTTCTCTCCATCCCACCCAACACCTAAGCATCCGCTCGACAAGCCAGTCTACCTATCTTCCAACTTGCTTTATTCCCTTGATGTTTTTGCTTTGTTCTGACTTATGCTGGGAAGCAACAGTTTCACTATGCCAGTTTTGTAGACAACAACTACATGATGACAGAAGCAGTAAGGGTTAGGGGTGACTTCAGGACTCAACC
Source organism: Rhizomys pruinosus (assembly GCA_009823505.1). Lineage (NCBI taxonomy): Eukaryota > Metazoa > Chordata > Mammalia > Rodentia > Spalacidae > Rhizomys > Rhizomys pruinosus. The sequence continues at coordinate 16,300 of VZQC01014314.1, forward strand.
AAGAACCCCAATGAGACACATAGAGGTGAACCTCTGGATGGGTGTGATCATGAGAAAGGTGCCCATATCTGCAGGTCAGAGTCAGGCGGTAGATTATCCGCTGCCACCAATGACAAGTGCTGTTCTCACCAGGGGCTTGGCAGTGGCTTAATTATGGAGAGCACCTTTTATAGAAATATGAGTGTATTTATCACAAAAGCAACAGGAGTTGCTAGGCAAACTCATAATGCAAACAGGAAAGACATTAGCATGCTTAAGAACTGGCCTTTGCATTCACATAATAAACATGTTAGTTATGCATTTTTCTTTCTGTCCCCTTAATGATATCCCAGTGTGACTCTAACACATCCACCCTCCTCCCTTTTAGCATTTTCTCTGTGAGAGCTTGATTATAATGGAATACATTTCATCGTCAATGTTCTGCATTCAAGCCTATCACTCACCATCCATTAACTCAACAAAACATTTATTAAATGCCTGTTGTTTGCCAAGTGCTGGGAACATGATGGCTTGTTAGTACAGGATTTGTATTTATGAGATTTCTGCTATAATGGAGGAAGATCCTCTATCAAACACAATCCAGTAAACACCAATTTCACTTAGTGATTGGTGCTCCAAAGTATTATATACATACATTTGAGTAGGGAGTAGAGGTGTGGTTTATATGAATTCCCCCCACCCCCACCAACACACACAGTGTTGAACATTTGGTCCACAGCTGGTGGTGCTATTTTGGGAATTGCTGGAACTTTTGGAGGTGGGCCCTAGCAGAATGAAGTAGGTCAGTGGACGCCTTTCCACCTCATGCTTAGCTTCCTGATCACAGAGGAGAAGGAATTCCTCAGCCGTACACTCCTGCTGCACGATGCTCTCGCCACAGCCCAGAAATATGAAACCGAGTAACTACAGGCCAAAGGCTCTCAAGCCCTGAGCAAAATAAGCCTTTCTTCCCTTACGTTGTTATATCAGGTATTTTGGTCAGAGCCATGAAAAGTAATCAGTACAGGCAGCGAGTGTCAGAGGGCATCATCTCTTGGAGGAGGTGACAACTGAGCAGATGCAGGAAATATAGGAAAGAAAAAGCCCTGTGACCATCTGAGCAAGACCACTAGAACCAGATGGTATGATTCTACAGTATGTGCTATAGTATGTGTTCTAGATGGTATGGACTGAAGAGAGCACACTCTGGATAGACGGCTCAGAGAAATCAAATGGGAACTGAACTGAAAGTGTTCTCATTGCTATGTGGTATTCATAGAACCAGAAAGTGCTATATAGGTTGTCAAGAGAGAAAAGTTATCAATAACCACATTCACCTCTTAGACTCTGCCTGCTTCAGTACTCAACCCCTTGGTAGATATGCCCACTAGTGATATAGGAATGAATGTTCTGGGGGTAAGCAACTACTTCCTGATTAGAATGCCTATCCCTGATGAAGTGAATAAAAACCTGTGGCTAGAGAGGTCACAGACCCTATGGGAGAATCTAAGACAGATGTTTTGCCAAATGGACACCACAAATGGACATGTAGTTAAACTGCCTTCTAAGCATATGTTTATACCTATAGACCAGTACAGCTCTCATCCTTGGTCAGAGAAACGTCTTTCAGCAGTGGGTGATAGTTCATAAGCCAAAGTGCTGAGAATCAGGGACTACAGAGTGCTTGGTCCCACATGGGATGTATGCATCACCCCCTCTAAGGCCCAGTGACCATTTCAGAAAGGGAGGTGGAAGGACTGTGGGAACCAAAGGGTGGGGAGGTATGTGGGAGGGGTGTCTATCTTCTAGATATGGAATAAGTAATGTAAACATGAACATACAGCAGCTATGATTACCCCTGTGGGGCTGATAAAAAGGTAGGGAGGAGGGAGGAGGAGAAGGGAGGAGGGAGGAGGGGAAGGGAGGAGGGAGGGAGAGGGAGGAGGGGGAGGGAGGAGGGAGGGGTGTCTATCTTCTAGATATGGAATAAGTAATGTAAACATGAACATACAGCAGCTATGATTACCCCTGTGGGGCTGATAAAAAGGGAGGGAGGAGGGAGGAGGGGGAGGGAGGAGAGGGGAGGGGAGGGAGGAGAGGGAGGGAGGAGAAGAGCGAGGAGGGAGGAGAGGGAAGGAGAAGGAAGGAGGAGAGGGGAGGGAGGAGGGAGGAGAGGGAAGGAGAAGGAGGGAAGGAAAGGAAAAGAGAGACAAGTAAGTATTGGAGGGGAGTAGTTGGGAAGGAAAAGAGGTCAGTGGGTGTAGGAGGTGAGAGGGTAGTAAAAGGAGAATGTAATTCACAATGCATTGTATTTAAATATATTGTTTTAGCCAGGGTGTGCCTTTAATCCCAGCACTTGGGAGGCAGAGGCAGGTGGATCTCTGTGAGTTCAATGCCAGGCTGGTCTACATAGCGAGCTCCAGACCAGCTGGGACTATCAAAAAGATATAAATAAATAAATAAATAAATAAATAAATAAATAAATAAATAAATATTGTTTTAATTTTAATTAATTAAAAATTATTTAGAAGTGTTGACTGTATGTGTCCCTGGATTGATCACAAGAATCGTCGTCCACAGAACATGCAAACCAGGAGAACTGAGACAGGGTAAGAAGAAGGTGAAGCATAGGGGAATGTACTTGAGAAAAGCAAGGATCTAAGGAAGGATAAAGTGGGAAGGGGACTCTGCTAAGGGAAGCCCAGCAGGGGGCCTGGGGTGGTGGTAATGTGAGTGACAACAGTGGTCTGTGGAGACAGAGAAAGTCTAACATCAAAAAGACAGTGAGGGGCTGGAGAGAGGGCTAGAGGTTAAGAGCACTTGAATCTGACAGAGCCGCCAGCTGGGGGGAGGTCAGGGATGGTTTGGAGCCCCGCCCACCTTGACGCGAGGCTTTACAGCAGATGCACTTGTATTTTATTGTGTGACAAATGGATTCGATGTGGGAGGAGAGGAAAATAGAACCCGAGAAAGGGTGCGGAGTCTTTCTGGGCAAACCAACAGATGGGACCGTATATAATGAGTAAGGACAGGTTCCAGTCTCGGAGCCAACTGTTGAGGCGGAACTTCTTCATGGAAAGAGAAGACATTCTCCTTGAAATGAGAAATACGCCGCAAATACACCCGGGGAGAACGTGAGGACTGAATACCGCCACAGAGCTCCTTGGGGAGCCAGCAGGTTCAATAGAAAACGCCATCGCGGGTGAAGGTGGAGTCCTCCTTACCTCGCCAGGCCGAACTGAAAGCAGAGGAAGGATTCCGTGCGGACACCTTCCACAGCCATAGGTGGAAGCCATGGGTACCCCCGCCCCTGACTGATGTTTTGGACAGCTTTCTTCCCCTAGCTATTATTTTTTCAATTTTCTTTGGTCAGAAAAATAACTAAAGAGCCCTAGGTCCTTGTCTTTCTCTGGGAGGATTTCGTAAAATGTATCCATAAAAGTGTGTCTTTACAAAAGGAGCTGCTCTACTTTTCAGCATGTGGATAATTGATTTGTGGGAAGTCACGGAAGAGCATTTGTCATTGGAAACCACCAGGACCTGTGCTTCCTCCTCCCCAGATGAGCACACAGGCACTTGACTTATTGCTGCCATTAAGTCGAACTGTTCGGCTGATTATTTGGTATTTCAGAATTCCTTATAAATCATTGCCTTATTTTGGTGATTACAATTTTAAGAAGAGATGTTTGATTTATAGGAAGGGGGGGCAGGAGGCATCAGAGAGCCAATAGAGACACCACTGGAAAGAGTTGTTTGATACATTGTTGCACACACACACACACACACACACACACACACACACACGCTCCTACCTGGAGAATGCGCCCATACCTGTGAGCTGCTCATGACTGGAATTTCACTGATGAACTGAAGCAGGAAGAAGGTCCTGACTCCTCACAGTCTGGGGTGTGTCACTCCATTCGGGGGCACAAGAGTGCAGAACTCCATTGTGAAACTCATTCTATCTCGTGCGTGAGCAGGCGGGGAGGCCTGAATCCATGTTCACAGAGAGAAATAAGTGAGCAAGGGCCGGTTCCAACCGGGCACAGCTGGATCCTGAAATGCAATAGAGCGGAAAATGACTTCCCAGGCCCCAGTGAGTCTATCAATCAACTGCATTTATTGACAGCTGCCCACTGTGGCAGGCACTGTGGAAAGACCCAGAGTGGGTAAATGCAATGTCTGTCCTGGATAGAGCACTGGACTGACAGGGAAGGGTCAAGGGGTTTGCAGACCATCCCCATCAGACTAAAAAGTTACAGAAAATGGGGGCCAGGGGCATGGCTCAGGGGGTTAAGTGCTGCAGAACATGAGAACCTGAGTTCAGATCCCCAGCACCCACTAAAAGCCAGACGTGGCAGCAAGTAGGTGGAGTGAAGACAGGTGAATCCAGGGCCTCGCTGGCCGTCACCTCTGGCCTCAACATGCAAATGCACAGGCAAGTATACCCATACACATGCACACACATGCATACATATACATTCACCACACACACGTGTACACATGCATACACTACACTGACATGCACATACATACATACATGTAACCCACATATTATAGAAAATGAATCATGGCAGTGCTCAGCCTTAGATGGGTCATCTATATCAGCATCTCCAAATCAAAAACTCAGGGAACATTCCAGAAGAGTGGGTAGAAAGAACAGAAGAGTTGGAGGATGGGAAGGAGTGACCTGCTTTCCCCTGGACAGGACATGGCTGCTGCACACATCGACTCATGGCAGCTGTGGCTGTCCACACAAGTTCAAGCCAGTCAAACTTCCAGTGTGCAGAGGAAAGGGATGCCCAAGGCCTCACTCCTGGTAGAGGAGCTGTTGGCTGCTGAGAAAGACAGAGTCACTTCTCTCGGGGTGGCTGAGGGCAGGTTACTCATGCCACAGTGGGTGGCCTCACATCATTTGCATATGGCCAGCACTAACTGGGCTCAGGGAGCTTTAATAATAGTAATAAAAAAGAACACAGGAAGCAGGGAGAGAGACGAGTTAATGGGGGAGGAAGATAGTGGGGAGGGTGGATAAAAATCAAAACTGGTCGTGTACACGCACGCACGGAATTTTCAAAGAATAAATATTAATTTTTAGAAAATGAGTCTTGAGAGCGGTTATGCATAAGGAGCAGCAAATTTGTTATTCCTCACCCAGCTGAGGGTTGGTGTCCAGAATTTCTATATTAAGGAACACAAACCTTCACTTCCAGCACAAGAGGTCAGGCTTGAATTTCAAATGTTCTCAGAAAAGGCACATGTTGGTAGTCATCCCGCACCTGGAGGAGCGTGTTCAGAACACTCTGTTGTTCAAATTGGAGCGTGTACTGATGACCGGGTGGCCGCAATGTGGAGAGAATGCAAAGCTAGTCCCTCAGGGAATCGATAAAGAAAATAAAGCCTTAACCGTGGAAAAGACAAAGGGTGGGAGAGCGCACACATGCTGACAGGTTGTCACGGGAAAAGGGAAGCAATTTATCTTGTAATTGCTCCAGAGAGGAGAACGAAGACTGCTGGGAAAGCCGCAGCCAGACCGCTTCCCATTCAACATAATTTAGCAATTAGAGCTCTCTGGACACGGAGGTGTGGAAGACACTGAGTTCTCTGCACAGGAAGTGTTAAAGGACAGTCAGCGTGGCCATGTTGGAATTACTGTTCCATAAGTGTCTTCAAGGAGAAAGGGCTTATTGGACTCACAGTTCCAGGTGACAGTCCCCTCACAGGATGGAGGGACTGTCACCTGGGGTGGCAGCAGCCTGGGGGAGCCAGTCACATTGCATCTGCAATTGGGAAGCAGAAAGGGACAAGTGCAAGCTGGTACTCAGCTTCCTTTCTCCATTTACATAGTCCAGGACCCAGCCAGGGAATGGCACCGCCCACAGTGGGAAGATCTTCCCATGCCACCCACAATAGGCAGATCTTCCCACTTCAATCAGTACAATCAAGGTACTGCCCCACAGGCATGCCCAGAGCCCACCTCCCAGATTATTCTAGACCCTATCAGGTTGACAATTAAACACTAACCATCACAAGAGTCCATTATGTCCCTAACAAAACATGGGCTTTGAAATCAATGCTATGGGATCGGTTTCAGTACTTCGTGCCCTAAACCGGAAAGATAGCAATGCCTGAGGACTGAGAACACAGCCATGAGCGAGTGGGTTTGCGTTCTGGCTCCAACCACTTGCTGAATGCACACACCCTGCCAACAAGTAGCTTCAGACCTCGTTTTGATAGGGGGAAGGGGAGTCTGTCAGAAACACTTTCATAATCTCCATTATAAAGACACACGTACTCCACACTGTAAAAAGGAATCAACACATCGATGGTATTACTACTTAGCATATACACACCATTAATGGACTTTTTTATCTGAGTTAACCTCGTACCAGCCTGGAAGTCCCTAGAGAAACGCAAGGTTGGTAACAACAGGAACTCACTAGATCCAGTGTTTCAAGAAGTACATGGACCCAGACACACAGAGAATGAGGAGTGCAGGGGATGATACCAAGAGAGGCACAGACAGCCCATGTTAGACACATGGCTGACCACCTGTCCAGAGAGGCAAGCCTGAGCCCCTGCTAGCTGTGATGACCCGCCTTCAGGTTCCTGTCTTGGCTTCCTCGGTAACGAACTGTAATCATAAGACAAATAAATGCTTCCCACAACCCCCAGCTTGCTTTTAGTCAGTGCTTTTTCACAGCAACAGCAAGCTAACTAGAACAGAGGCTCTATGTTAGGCATTCATTACACGCAGATTAAAAAGAAAGTCTTGCTCCCAGCTTCAGGCAGTTCCTAGTCAAGCAGAGGTGGGAGACTCATGAGCCAACAGCCACCCTTGAAAAAGTGCAGGATAGCTTTCACACACACAGGTCTTGGGTTTACTCAGGAAAGTCGTTGAAACTCCCCATGCCTCCCTGTGTTAGCCAGCATTCTTCAAACAAACAGAATCAGTAGAATGAATATAGATGATATATAATATATTTTATATTATATATAATAATATATAATATATATATAGATGTATATGTATATGGATTTATTAGATTATCTCACAGGATAGAGTCCGAGTAGTCCAGCAATGGCTGTGCTACACTGGAGAGACTGAGAATCCTGTAGTTGCTCAGTCTGTGAGGCTGGATGTCTCAGCAGTCCCAATCTGGCACTGAAGGTCTGATGGATTCTGGGAGATCTGCTAGTCTTCAATGTATGTTGGAATCCAAGGAGTTGGTCACGGCAGCAAGATTAACTCACCAGGGAGAGAGAAGGCAAGCAGCAAAAAGCAAGAAAGAGTTCCCTTCTGTCATGGCCTTTTATGTGGGATGCCATCAGAAGGTAACGCCTACGTTTAGGGCGGGTCTTCCAGCTCCAAATGATCCAATCAGAAGGTCTCTCTCTCTCTCTCATTTCATTTAATCCCAGATCCAGTCAAGTTGACACCCAGGATTAGCCATCACACTCCCTTTCCTCACTCAAAACCTGAGGATGGTAACAAGGCACTCAAGTAGGTGAAAAGGGTCAGGAGGGTGCTTGCCGCATGCTAAGTAGGCTGGCCATCATTGTCATTACCAGAGTCCAACCCCCAGTGGCTCATCCTTGACCTCCAAAGGTGGTTTGGGGAAGATTTGGCCAGCCGCATCATCGAAGATGGCAGAAGATGGGAAGATGAGGTGGGAGCATGGTAAAGTAGCTGCACAAGATGGCACATTGTATTCGTCTAGACGAATGAAATGGCTTGGCATATACATGTGTGTACACTGAGGTTTATGCTGTAAACATGCGTGTATACTAAATGCCATGTTGTGGGCGTATGTATATATTAAATGGCATGTTTGCACATATGTGCATACATTTATTGACATGTCCACATGTGCATACATTAGATGGTGTGTTATAGACATATACATATCAAATAGTGTGCCGTATACATGAGCACACATTTAATGACTTTCCACATCTGCGTTCATTAAAAGGCTTGTTACATACATGTATGTATATACAGTAAATGGCATAGTCTGTGTCAAATGAATGGGAATAGCACAGAAGGTCACCCCACAGAAGGTCACCCCACAGAGAACCTTCTCAGCCAGGCAGAGGAGCATGAGCGCTTTTGTTTGTGTGTTAGGAGCCGTGGAGGATGTTAGAGAAGCCACATAATCAGATTTGCAGCCTGAAAGAGAGCTTTGCATGGGGGGTGGGGGGGAAGCTGGAGCGAGCTGGCAGCTCCAGCTGGTAGGAGGCTGATGCAATCTTCCTCTTAAGAAATGACGAGGCTACAAAGCAGGCTAGATCAAGAGAGAGAATCAAAAGGTATTTAGGATTTCCAGTTTGGCGTGATGGATTGAAGGCATGCATTTTTATCTCCACTACTTCCTAAAACCCCCACTACATTTCAATCACATGTACACTATATAATTATATATATTGAAAGATAAAGAAGAAGATAAAAAGCAGAGAGAAATAAACTCTCGGAAGCCCAGAAGCAGACAACCACATGGTAATAGATAAGGACACCCAAGGACACCAGAGTCCAGAAGACAGTGAAGCCAAGAGCCACACAGTCCGCACCCCCAGACCCCACAGCCTCAGAGGGCACAGGGGGCATGGAGACACCGGTCTACTTGTGAAGCTGAGACCCGGGTCTGTTCCCCCTCACTGAGCAGTATCTCTTGCCTCCAGTACTGTGTGTCTATGGAATACAGTTCCAATCACATGCATAATTTCCAATTTTCTAGCATCTGCCTTCAAAATTTTTTTTTCAGGTAGAATTATTCTGTATTTTTTAGGAGCTGGAGAGGTGGCTCAGTGGCTTAGGCACTGACTGCTCTTGCAGAGGACCCAACTTCAATTCCCAGCACTCACATGGCAGCTAACAACCATCCTTAACTCCAGTTCCAGGGGATCCGATGCCCTCTTCTGACCTCTGCCGGCATTGCATGACATGGGTGCACCTACCCACATGTAAGCAATACACTCACACACATAAAATTTTTAAAAAATCAAATATTTTAAAAATTAATATTCTGTGGCTGGAGAGGTGGGCAGCAGTTAAGAGCACCAACTGCTCTTACGGGGGATCTGGGTTCGATTCCCAGCACCCACATGGCAGCACAGAACCGTCTTTAAGCTGGGTGTGGTGGCACATGGCTTTAATCCTAGCACTCGGGAGGCAGAGCCAGGAGGATCTCTGTGAGTTCAAGGCCAGCCTGGTCCACAGAGTGAGTTCCAGGCCAGCTGGAGCTAGAGGGAGACACTATCTCAAAAAAAAAAAATATTCTGTATTTTTAAAGTTTCATTTTACTTGCACATGTGTGGAGAATATGGTCAGCAAAGTTAGCATGCCCCTACCTCAAACAGCTCTGTATTGTGAGAAAATTCAGAATTCCTCCTTCTAGCTATTACAAATTAACACATTATCCTTAACTACGGTTAATCCAATATGCAATAGAACACCAGACCTATTCCTTTACCTCACTCTAGCTTTGTCCTGTTGGCCAACCTCTCTCCCATCCTCACCTCCCCCTACTCTCCCCAGTCTCTGGTGACCACTATCTACTCTTTACTTCTGTGAGATCAACTTGTTCATACTCCATAATGTGAGTAATATTAGCTGTATAACATAGTTTGTTTAACCCAATCTACCCAAGATAGGATCATTGCAAAATGCAATCATTATGGGCTGGAGAGATAGCCTAGCGGTTAAGAGCACCGACTGCTCTTGCAGAGGACCCAGGTTCTATCCCCAGCACCCACATGGAGGCTGAGAACCGTCCATAACTCCAATTCCAGGAGAACTCCAGTTCCAGGGGAATCCAACAGCCTCTTCTGACCTCCTCGGCATTGCACAACACAGGTGCACAAATCTACATGCAGACAGTACATTCAAATAAATAAATAAATAATCAAAATGCCATCATTATAAAAATTATTGATGATGTCTTGTATATTCTTTCTGTTATACTATACATATATATATATATATATATATGCACAACTCAATTCAGTTGTTAACATTCTCAAGGGAAATATTTTATCTGTTGTCAGATAGTGTAAGAACTTCTGCAGAAAAAAGTAGATCTGTATATTTGTTGTTCCAAAATAAAATATTCTCCAACATTGAATAGAATGTGCATTTTGGAAAATTAATTAAACTTAAATTGCACTAGCCACATTTCAAGTGCTCAACAGCCCCATGGGTATAGTTACTATATTGGCCAGCACAGGTTCAAGATCTCTGAACTAAGGAGTTCAGTTTCCAGTTGAAACCAGAATTCCATACTACAACAGGAGAAATGAAAGGATGTCTTTCAGGATACTGAATGCTGAGGTTTCCATCCTTCTTCCCCAATGGTCTCCAGTGATAGCTGCTAAAGGCTCATACCCTCCAGCAGAAGACTGGAAGATTCTTCATCAGAAAAGGTGACCAATGCATGAGAAATGTCCAAAGCAATGGCATGAAGGGTTCCAATTAAACAATCCAGAAAAATTAGTCTGAAAGTTTCTACTACCTCTTTCCCAATAGTGCCATCATAGGTACTAAGTGTTTAACACATAGGCCTTGGCAGGATTGATATTTAAGACCTACACTGTAACATAGACTAAAGCCTATGAAGAAATGCAACTTGAGAAAAACAGAGACTGTTCAGGAAAAAAGAAGAGGACTTTGAGGATGCTGGCAGAGGATGCCTTCAGGATGGTGTCCGTACAGCAGGCAAGGGGATCAGAATGATAAAAGATTTACACGTAACTGCCTTAATAACACATTGATAAGCCATCTTACATACTTGAACATATTGAGAAGAGACTTAAAAGTTTGAGGGGCTGGAGAAATGGCTCAGTGGTTAAGAGCACCGACTGCTCTTGGAGAAGACCCGGGTTCGATTCCCAGCACCCACATGGCAGCTAAGAACCGTCTTTAACTCCAGTTCCAGGAGAATCCAACGCTCTCTTCTGACCTCCACAGCATTGCATGACACGGGTGCACCAACCTACAGGCAAACAGTACACTCATACACATAAAAAATAATAATAAAAAAAGTTTGAGGTAGAGTTTAAGGATTGAATTAGTGATGAGTGCAAAGAAAATCAGAGAAAAGATCTAGTACAAGAGAATCGTTAACTCCCTAGAGAACAAAAAGTCAAAGCATCAAGTAATGAATATGCTGTAAATGAAATGTACATAATTATATAAATGCTGAGTCTTGACCAAATGTAAATTACCAGATGAATATCAGTGAAGGAGGGGCAGTGTGGAGTGTGCACATGAGAAGAGAAGAGTAAAAGAGAATTAAATTGAGGATGAGCCCAGAAGTAATTATTCAGAAGAAACAGTGTGAACATTTAATTTAACATTTGTAGTCAGTATGAAAATAAAATCTACTACAGAAGAGGCTGCCTTCATAAAAGGCTTGCAGGCTTGTCTATTTAAACTACGGTCACATATAATTCTGGTAAAAATAAAAATATAAACTTCAAGCCATACAACAATGGTGGTACCTTTCTAATTTATTGGATGGAGCAATTCAGTGTCAGAGACATCTCTGGAGCTACTACTGTCTTTAGACATACTCTTTTTCATAAGAGCATCTATACACATTTAAAGTATTTATGAATACATATTCTAAAAGTACCTGTTGTTCTAGTTTTACTCTTGTTGCTGTGATAAAATACCTGACCAAAAACCAACTTGGGGAGAAAGGGTTCATTTTAGCTTCTAACTCCAGGTTACAGTCTGTGGACTACAGGAAGTCACAATGGCAGGAGCTTGATGTGATGGTCACATCCACAATCAAGAGCAGAGAGTAATAAGTCCATGGATGCACACTTGCTTACTTAACTGTGCTCCATTTCTCCTTCTGTACACAGTTCAGGACCCTTTGCCTAGGGAGTGGTACCACCCACAGTGGGCTGGGTTTTCCTACATCAACTAACTTGATTAAGACAATCCCCCATAGACATGCCTAGCAGACCAGCCCAATGTAGGCAATTCCTATTCAGACTCTCTTCCCAGGTATCAAGTTATTAATTAAAGTTAACCACATAGGCAATGCATGCTGAGTATATGGCACCATGGAAACCTCTGCAATAAATTCACTTTTTCTAAACTATTAGAGTCCCAGGTTCATTACTGAAAGTCTGATCCAGACAATGAGGGGTTAGAATATGCTGCCATGGTAGAGAAACAGTGGTACTCTCATGAGGTCAAATAGATATTGTCAAAAGTCAGGGAAAGGAAATCCTCCCAGACTCTGAATATCTTCCTCTTCATCCCTCCCAAAATCTGGGATACTTATTCTATTGACCTATTACACCAGTTTTAACACCTTCCTTGTGTTATGTTTAAAATAAATAAATAAATTTATGGGACCATTTTAAAATTTAAAAAAAGAAATGGAAAGCCCAAGATTCTATGGGAAGATGTAGGTCAGGGTTTTATACACCTTGTATATATAGACTGTGCCACCTAGATCTGAGATTCCAAAGGCCAAGATCTAAATGAATGTGTGGTCTCAAGTTGTCTCCAGAGTGCTCTGATACTTAACCTTGCCCCAACCCCACTCAGCAATGCAGAATATTCCAGGCCAGGGACTACATACTTATGTATGTAAAATCCTTACAACAACCCCATGGAACTGGTATCAGTATCTTCATTTTATAGCTATGGAAATCGAGAATCAGAGAGCAATAAACTGCCTTGCTGAAGGTCCTACAGCTGGTAATGATGGAATTGGAATCCAACCCTAACCGGGGCACAAATTGGCCTTTCACCATAATGCATTGCTTTGGGGGGGGGGGCTTTTTTTTATCTTTTTGAGACAGGTCTTCCTTTAGTCCTAGCTGGCGTGGAGCTCACTATGTAGACCAGGCGGGCCTTGAACTCACAGAGATCCGCCTGCCTCTGCCTCCCGAGTGCTGGGATTAAAGGCAAGCATCACCACACCCCGCAATGCATTGCCTTTTATTCCATCTGAAATGTAGACTTGCTGTTGAGAGATAGACTGGAGGTAAGGAGTGGGTGGTAGTTATTTTTTATGCTGGTTTTAGGCAGAAGGAACTCCTTCCTCCTAAAGGCATTTCCATAATTAGAAAGCATGTTTTTTTTCTGATAGTTATAATTTAGGCAACTGCCATGATATTCGGCTGAAACCTGGCATACAAGATGTTCATTTCCTGTCGAAGTTCACGTTTAATTGGCCCCAGTCCTTTCCAAGTCTGTGAGAAGTACAGAATGTGTACTTTTGGTGTTTCCTATGTTGGCGGCTGTTTGACACATAACTCAGTCCCTGGGGGGTTCTGAATAAGCTGGGAGGTGGGAGAGACTAGGTAGGAAAGGAAGACAAAACCAAGGGGGACGAGCCTTGCCAGACAAGCAGCTGGCCTTACAGAGCATACTTCTCCGGAAGGGTCTTCGGAACAGTAAGTGTATTCTGTATACTGAATGGAGTAGGAGAAAATCCTGAAAGGGAGAATTCACTCCCTTATTCCCCCACAGATCTGTAGGGACATACAGACTGTAACAGTGATACCCCACTTACCTGTGTGGCCAGTCCTGACTGGGTTCTTCCATTCCCGGAGAAGCTGCACTGTTTGATCAAGTGAGAGAATTAAAGGAAGACACTCCCTGAAATGTCACTAAAGTGCTGTGGTAGAGGATCCGGAAAGAAAGTGGAGGCCTGCCCCAGCTGTGTCCACATGTCTCCGTGAACTCTGTGATCCTCAGTTTCCAGGGCCAAAATACGGTTTCTAACCCCAATATCATTAAAAGAACTAAGTAGTATTCTAAGTGGTCTAGCTCAGAGTGTTTCTGGTATTGCACCAGACTGACCATTATGACCGTCCCTCTCACTGTGCCAAACAAACTATGGAAATAAATAAGAATTTAAATTCCTTAAAGGCCAAAAACCAAATAAGAATGGAAACCTAGGGGATCAGGGGTTGAAAACATACACTGCTCTTACAGAGGACCAGAGCGGTTCTGAGTACCTATGTGGAGTGACCCCCAGCTGCCTGTAACTCAAGCTCCAGGGGCTTTCTGACTACCTCTTCTGGTCTCCACAGTCACCTACACTCATATGAACACACCCACAGATACACACATACATGTAACTAAAAAAATAAAATAAACTGGAGACAGTGGTGCATGCTTCTAATCCTAACAACTTGGAAGGCAGAAGAGGTGGATCTTTATGAGATCAAGGCCAGCCTGGTCTACATATCAAGTGTCAGGCCAACTAGAGCTACTGGGAAACCTGTCTTGAAATAAATAAATAAATAAATAAACAAATAAATAAATAAATAAATTTCTTAAAAAAAAAAAAAAAAAAAGAGAGAAGAAATCTAGCATGATGGAGCATGCCTTTGATCCCAGTATTCAGGAGGCAGAAATAGGTGGATCTCTTTGAGTCCAAGGCCAGCCTGGTCTACAAAGCAAGTTCCAGGCCAGCTGAGGATACAGGGAGACCTGTCTCAATAAATAAATAAATAAATAAATAAATAAATAAAACCTGTCAAAACCTTTTTTCAAGCATTTGTCAATCCCAGGTGACTTCAGTCCCAGCAGTTTACAGAAAATGAGACTTTGTTCCATCCAACATGAGGGCTCTGGTAGGAAAACACCACCTACGGGATGCTCATAACTCAGACAGCGGAGTTCTCAGCACAAAGGCCAGATATGAGCAATGAAGACAGCATCCCCTCAGAACCTGGAAATGTTCAGACAAATCGAGACAGGTGCCATAGGAAGTGACCAGTTCCCTGTGTGTGTCTCTCAGCTCCAAATTCATGCTCGTCCTCTGCAAAACTGTAGGTGGGTTCTTTAGCTGCATTCCTTTTGCCTGCTGGCATCCTGTCATTGTCAACAGACGACAAAAGATTGTTCCTTCCTAGTTGATCCTTGACCTGTCAGGAAGCTCTACGGCTGTGCCCAGCTCCTCTAACGCCAGGCTCCACCAGCATGGTCACATGCACAGAGCAGCCAATGGCCTCTCCTGTGTTTCCTGATCAATAGCTCTGATCAGTGTTTTCTCTGGAAACCCAAAGGACAGATTTCTAGTACATTCCATGAACACAACTCTTCAACAGCTTATCTGCCAGTCAGCAAGTTTCAGCCTCTCTCCACAGTCTGGAGCTCAGTCCTAGAGGTGATGGCCTTTGAATGTTCTAACTTGGCCTTACTAGGGGTAGCTTGTCCCTACATCTGTGTTCGCTCCCTCTTTCTCTCATGTATTTAACATGTGAATGTATGTATTTATACAGATATGCATATGATATGGCATGTGTTCAGAGTTCATAGGAAAACTTTTGAGAATCTCCTCTCTCTTTCCACTATGTAGGTTCCAGAGATGAAACGCAGGTCATTAGGGTTGGCCCCAAGTGCTTTTACCTAGTGTATTAGTTGCTTTTCTGTTGCTGTGGTAAAACACCATGACCAAGAAAGGTTATAGAAAAAAAGAGTTTATTGAGCTTATGGTTCTGGAGGGATGGGCCCATCATAGCAGGGGGGCATGCTGCCAGGGCAGAGAACTGAGAACTCACATCTCCCAGCAGGCACAGGAAGCAGAGACAGAAACTAGAAATGGCACAAAGCTAAGAACTCTCTTATTACTTCATTCCCTGGTAAGCAAACCAGTTTTTCTGCTAAATTTTCTATGTTGAAATTAATGTTTGGTATAGGATAGAAAGTAGGGGAAAGGGGGTGAGTTTGAGAAGCACAGTCATTTCCTTTAATGTTCCTCCTAAGCCTGGGGCCTACAAACCAAATCTGCAGGATACTGTCCCTTTGGTTCCTTCCCAACACAGCCAGACCCGAGGCATGCTGGAAGTATAAGCTTTGGAGTTAGATAAACCAATGCATAAATCTCTGCTCCTGTCCCTTGCCAGCTGTGTCCTTGGAGAAATTTCTTAATCTCTCTAAGCCTGTTACTTTACCTGAAAACTAAAATAATAGTGGCCTTTGCCCATCGCTCTTGAGACTTGGCTGAATACCTATACAGATTGAAAGTTGGTTCTCAATCTCTTTTGAAGAAAGCATTTTGAAGAGACATTTCACCCATCCCACCCCCAGAGATACCTGTCTCTCTCTCTCTCTCTCTCTCTCTCTCTCTCTCTCTCTCTCTCTCTCTCTCTCTCTCCTCATAAAAACTTTCTTGCAAAGGACCTCCACACTCTTGAAAAGATTCTTCAATGTTCTTTTCCTAATGGAGTTATTTAATTAGCTGATGGCTGCACATTGCCCAGAGAGAAGAATGCTGAGCCAGGTTTTTCTATCACCTAGTTCTCTTCCTTCCCTAGTGGGCTTCTGAATCTTTAAATCCAAGCTCCAAAGATCTCTTTGACCCTCGTGCTGTAAGGAGATCTGGGAGAGAACAACTGTCCTGAGCCAAGGATGACATGGCACGGCAAGGAAAATGTTTACACACTTTCTAAGGATCCCTAAGTGTTGGCACTGACTAAGTGCTATGTTTATTTATGTATTTTTTTGTCTTTTCGAGACAGGGTCTCCCTGTAGCCACGGCTGTCCTGGAACTCACTCTGTAGACCAGGCTGGCCTTGAACTCACAAAGATTCGCCTGCCTCTGCCTCCTGAGTGCTAGAATTAAAGGCGTGCACCGCCACGCCCAACTTTGACTAAGTGCTATGTAATATGCAAGGTGGGGGAGGGATTGGTATCAAGAGCTCTTCTCCAGCATAATCCAATTATTGGTCAACTGGATACCTTGCCCCAGTGTATGTGAATCCAGCTCGTCTAAATGGACACAAGCTAGATCCTTCAGCCACACTGTCACCACTCTGTCAGGGACACAAACTAACCTTTATGTGTGCAAAGCTCAACATGAGGACCTGGTACCTCAGTTCTCTTGGAGTTCATAAAAAATAGCAAGTAAACTCATAGTTTCACAATCTTAGATGTAGGAATGTCCCAGAGATTATCCAGGCCTTTCTTCTCTCTGCCCCAGAACATCTAACCTCTACTTGAATGTTTCCAGGGTTGAAGACTTCACTCGCTGGAGCAGAGATTTTCTCACGAGAAAACAGCTGAGCATTAGAAAGTTCTTCTCCTGCAGCTGAAAATCTCCTTCTCTGCATAAGATGTGTAAAGCAGACAGATCCGAAGTGCAGATGTGAGAGGTGACTGGAGTGCCCCAAGACAGCTGTCACAGCAGCAGATTCGGGGGGTGCTTTATGGCAAAGGTGACCATTACTCATTTGTGTTGAGACCTTGTGCTAATGTCTTCTGAATCCAAGTCCCGGAGAGAAGGACCTCCCTTTTCTAGAAAGATGAAATAAATAATTCCCCCTATTCTTCCTCCTGTATATAACTAAAAACCCTTAACATTGAACATAAAAACAAACCAAAGAGCAATTTGACAGACAGAGAGAAATAGGAAGATCAGTAGAGAACTTGGGGCCAAGGAATGGCATGGTGATGCATTCATTCTCTGGTTTTTATTATTACTTCACATGTCCGAGACATGGGACTAAAGAGGCAGCAACTTGAAGCTAATAAAAGCCCCAACAAAAGTCTAATCTCTCTAGAAAAAAAAACACAAGCTTACATCCTCTAATGGTTAGGAGATGTTATAAACCACACGACGACCCTGTCATACTTAACTGAAGAAAATGTAATTCATGGATTAACATACCATCCAAACATCTGTGTCTATACCAAAGTAACCTACCATAACAATTAGTAATGTTTAAATATCTATATAATTGCGTGTGCTTCATTAGTAGGATCGAAAGGCTATATATTATACTGTTTAAATACCTATATATCTAATTGCATGTGCTTCATTAGTAGGATCGAAAGGTTATGCCTGGACAAGCTGGCAGCCCATGAAAGAAAACAGCCAGAACTGACTAGAGACCAAGACATCAGCTCCAGAGAAAGTAGAGTGTTTTGCTTCTCATCCACCTGTGCCCCTTTTCTAAGCCTAGGGAACAATCTGTGGAAGAGGGGGCGTGGTAGAATGTAAGGGCTGCGATTGGGGTGAATGGTGAAACTACAACGATATAGACTGGACACTCATTTGATCAACTTGATTGAACATACAAGCCCCCCCCTGCTGGATGGTGGGACCCATGAGCTGTGTGGGTTTGGGCACAACTGCTCGCAAATTGGATTTACATAAAGGATGCTTGTACTCACAAATTATCACTTATTGTTAAAAAAAAATGAAAACAAAAAAAACAGAAAGATGCAGAAAAGCTACAGCATAATGCATGATCTGGAGTGGGTAGGGGTGGGGTGGGGGGAAGGGAAGGGGATTTATGCCTGAACTGAATTGGAAAATGATGTATGAAATACACAAAGCATCAATAAAAAAATTAATTAATTAAAAAACAAAACAAAACACAGAAAGCCAATAATCTAAGACATAAACCTTTAGCTAATAACCACTCTACTCCAACCAAATACCATGTTTTAAAAAAAAATCTGTGGTCATATTGTCACTCACGCCGACAAATATTGAGTCAGGGACATAGACTTCACTCTGGTGAGGTTTTAACAAGGCAACTGTTTTTGTCAGGATTCTCCAAGAAACAGGACCAACAGGATGAACATACATAAACACACAGGTGTTTTTAGAGGACCTGGATCACATGGTTATGAAAACTGAGTTCTACAAGCTGCCATCTATAAGCTGGGGAACCAGAAAAGTTGGTAGTGTAGTTAAGTCCAAATCTGAAGGCCAATGAGAAGAGGGGTGTCTTAGCTAAAGAAGACAGAGAGAACTGGTGTCCCACTACCTTTTTTCTTCTGTTCAGGTCATCAACAAATGCCTTCCCACATTGATGAGGGTGGGTCTTTTTGATCGTCTACCAGTGTAAATACTAATCTCTCCTAAAAACACCTTCACAAAAAAATAAATAAATAAATAATAAAAAAAAATAAAAACACCTTCACAGACTGTGGTGGTTTGAGTAAGAGTGTCCCCCATAGGCTTCAAGCATTCAGACATTTTGTCCCCAGTTGGTGGCACTGTTTTGGGAGTTCTTAGAAGGTGTGGCCATGCTGGAGGAAGTACATCACTGGGGGTGGGCTTAGAGAGTTTAACAAGCCTTGCTAGTCTCCAGAGGTTCTCTGACTTCCTGTGCTCATTGGAAGATGTGAACCTCTGCTTTCTGCTCCAGCTCCTGCCACCATGCCTTCCTGGCACAATGGACTCTAATTCCCTGGAACTATCAATTGTAAGCTCAAATAAACTCTTCCTTTTATAAGTTCCCTTGGTCATGGTGATTTTATCACAGCAACAGAAAAGTGACTAATACACAGACTTACCCAGAAATAATGTCTGATCAATTCTCTGGGTATCTCTTAGCTCAGCTGACACATAGAATTAATCATCAAGCCAGGTGTGGTGGCGCACGCCTTTAATCCTAGCACTTGGGAGGCAGAGGCAGGCGGATCTTTGTGAGTTCAAGGCCAGCTTGGTCTACAAAGTGAGTTCCAGGACAGCTGGGCTACAGGGAGACCCTGTCTCAAAAAGACAAAAAAAAAAAAAAAAAAAGAATTAATCATCAAGTACCCTAGCACCACAGCCACCATAGTGTCAAAGAAAGACAAGTGGAAAGCTGAGACTTGTGTCCCCACTAGACAGCGATGACCTCAAATATGCTCCCCTCTGAGAGAGACCATGTGGGAATTCTGGACTCTCACCCTTCAATAACAAGACTTTCTTCCACTGCTCATTACAGTGGTGTCAAAGGAAGACTGGTAAAGAATCTAGACTTTCACTACTTCCCAATAGACAACAAGGCCACTGCAGGGCATCAACAGGGGCTGAGAGGGAGCGTGCACTTCTGTTACAAAATTTGGATAAGATTTGGAACCCTATAACATAAAGCAAAAAGATGTCAATTTCCATAGGAAATTTTCCTATCATACTAGAACCAAGAAATCTTAGTTCACATTAAAAAAAAATCAAAAGGTGCCAGCCTCTAGAGTAATTATAAGCATCCTTGATGAAAAAAAGAAAACCATCAGAAAAGAAAGAGAATATCTCAGGAAAAGGGAAAGGATATAAGTAAAAAAACCAAATGGAAAGTTTAAAACTGAAAAGTATAATATCTAAAATAAAAACCTCGAGATGGATCTAAGATGGACTGAACAGAGAGAAAAATCAATGAAGTTAAATACAGAATGTAAAATATTACCCCATTTGATCAAAAGAAAATAGATTGGAAACCAACAAATATATTTCAAGAACCTAGGTGACTATGTAATGGCCAAATATTTAATATTCAGGTCCCCAGAAATAAAATGGGGAAGATGTGAAAAAAATATCCAAAGAAATAATGACTGAAAATCTCTCGGATTTGGACCAAGACATTTAAGAACTTTAAACAACTCTCAAATATGATAAACCCAAACTAATTAACACCAAGGCAGAGCATAATTAAATTTCTGAAAGCCAAAAGACACACACAAAAGTTTAAGTAGGATGTGAGCAGTACACCTTACATATACAGAAAAAGCAAATTAAATGACAGCAGATTCTCATTTAAAACTATGGTGGCCAAGAAAAAGTGGTACCTTTTTAGAGTTGATTTTAGAAAAGAATTGTCATTGCATAATTCTTTATATAGTAAAATATTATGCAGAAAAAATATTCAAAAGGAAAATCAAGACATTTTCAGATAAAGGAAAATTAATATTTGTCACCAAATAATCTACTAATGAATGTTGTTTTGACCAAATGAAAATGATGAAAGGAAGAATCTAGAGCTTCAGGATAGAGAAAGGAACATGATAGGCAAAGCTGTGAGTGAGTTCAACAGCTTCCTCTCTTGACTGACGTGCCACCATAATCAGGACAGTGATGGATGAAGAAGAATGGCTCCACACATGCAGCCCAGCTGATTGAGAAAAGCGTAAAAGTAATTCAAAGGAGGAACAATTGCCTTCTAAGTGAATGGTGCTGGGTCATTTATCCACAGACCAAAATAAATGAACCTTGGCTGAAGTCTCGTATGTTAAACAAAATTTACCTCAAAATCAGTTATGATTGCAATTTTTATTTATTTTTATTTTATGTATATGAGTAGCATGCCTGCACGTATGCAGGTGCATCTGTGTCATGCAGTGCCCATGGAGGACAGAAGGAGGCATCAGATCCCCCTGGAACTGGAGTTATGGACAGCTGTTAGCCACCACAGAAGTACTGGGATTCAAACCTGGTTCTTCTGCAAGAACAGACAGTGCTCTTAACCATTGACCTATCTCTCCAGCCCCATGGTTGTAATTTTTAAGCATAAAAGTATTAAGATTTTAGGAATCTATGATAGCTGAGACTCTAGTGCGGGCAATGAGTTCTAATCAGAGTGGGATGGAATCTCAAATTAGTTTAATTAGCATTTCCTTGATGGCAGGATGCTGAACATTTTAAAAATGGTCCTTGGTCATTTGGACTGCCTCTCTTGAACACACTGCTCAGTTCCTTAGCCCAATTTTAAAATTTGGCTGTTTTCATGTTTAGGTTTTTTGGGCTCTTTGTATATTTTGGACATTATTCCTCTGTCAGATGTATAGATACCACATGTCTTCATTGCAGAACAAGGACAAATCTAGCTGAAACTGGGCAACAATAACAGCAAAGATCATGACTGGTCAAAGCACTGAGAATAAATGACTGTTGAATGCCTACCCATATATGAAACCTCTCTATCACTGCCTGAGAGACTCAGAGAACATCAAGGAAGTCATGGCAGAAAGAATGTAGATCTAGAAGAAGGAAAGGTGATGTGGAATGCTGATTTCCAGGTGTGACGTGGCTGAATTCGAAGCAGCTTAAACTACCTGCACAGATCTGCACAAGATTGGACTCGTCCATACCCTATCATGAAGAGAAAAGGAGCTGGTGGTGACCCTCCTTCCCTGAGAATTTATATGTGTGTAATGGTTGGTGGGAGAGGGAGAGACATTTTCTTCACTGGTGTAGCTACTAGCAAGATGTCCAAACTCTTCTTGTAAGTACCTCCAAAAACATTCACTGAGTCACACACAAAAAAGACGCAAAAGAAGGGGGACTAGGTAGAAAGAGGAAGGAGATTAGCAAGAATGAGAAGGAGACAAAAGAGAATATTGGGGTAAATATAATCAAAATACATCATTATGTGGAGGGAAGTACCATTATGAAACCCATTATTGTGCACAATTAATAAACAATAATAAAGATATTTTTTCAAATGTTGGCTCTTTCCTTTCAGCTGCCACTGTGCCATCCAGAGTGAGAAAGACCTGGAAACTCCAGAGCCACTTGAGACATGACCACAGCCACATTGGTAAACACCAGAAACGCCTAGGTGGCCGGGTAATGCTGGTGACATGTATGGCCACAGGATCAGCTTTGACAAATATCCTCCAGGTTACTATGAGAACATTGGTATGAGGCATTACCAGCCCTGACCCCCCCAATCCCTCCCACCCCACCACTTCCCTCTTACAGTGTCCTCTAGGAGGTCTTGGCTGCGGCTGGAAACCACTATAATGCACAGCACCTCTGGAAATCCAAGGGTGTTAGCTACCCCTGGAGCAACCTTTGTCCAATGGAGACAAAAGCCTGGGGCCGAGGATCAGTATTCTCAGTCATATGGAGCAGGTACACTGAGACACAGTCCCCTCCTCTCCTCAGACATCTCCTGTGGGCTTGAGCCCCCAGAGCCCATCACAGTCATCAACCCTTAACACATGCTTATTTCCTACTTCTTTGATTTTCATTACTCCCCTGTAGGGGCCCCTCCTGGATTACTTGTAGACAGCCATTGTTAGTCCCTGCCTAGGCCCAAGGATAGAGTACAGAAACTAAATTTAAATGATTACCCGTAGGGAAAAGAGAGGATCAGGTGGAGAGATCGGAAATAGAAATGACATTTTACAAATAGACTTCACATTTTAAACTTGGCTTTTGAGACATTTAAGTATTTTTGCATCATTATAAAACAAAATCAAACTTCAACGGGTAATCCTGGCTGGAAAGATGGCTCAGTGGTTAAGTGTGCTGCCTGTTCCTGCAGAGGACTCTGGTTCAATTCCTAGTAACCACATGACAGCTAACAGCTGTCCAACACTCTCTTCTGACCTCTACAAACATTGTATAACATGGATGAACTTACATATATACAGGTAATAAATACACTCATGCACATAAAATAAAAAATAAATAATAAATGAAAGGTAATCCCTAAAATTGAAAGTTGTACGATACGAATAGTCCTAAACACATTTAACTTTGGATGAATGGCTTTAAGACATATTGTTGAAAATAGAAAGGAAATGCATCTGAGTTAAATGGAGATATAAATTGCTGTTGTCCACATTTGTTTTACATAAAATCTGTATAACAATAACTTTGGGATTGGCACATACAAATGTTCTCTATAATTTTTCTGTTGTACAGTATCACTTTGTAGCATTCTCTTTCACCTATAGGATGATTTAACTTAAAAATTAAGTTTGCTTCCCAAGTTAATCACATACAGTTACCCAAAACAGCATGGGTGAATTTGATGAAATCTGTGCCTTGATTCCATCCTATAGGTATGTATAATACAACTGCCTTCTGGAGGTCAAAAAACAAAAACCTAAAAAAAAAGGGGGGGGGGATACAGATAGATATGAAACCTTTTTGTCAAAAACCTTGCAATTCAAATCTTAAAACTAACTACGGGAAAAGATTTGTATGTTCCAACAGGTCAAAATGTCACCAACTTAACGGCTGAGAAAGAAAAGATACAGCTTTACATTGAGTACGATGTACCAGAAAGTGCCAGCAGAAAGGTTGGCCTGTCTGAACCTTGAAAGGAAGAAAAGCCTCAGATTGCTACAAACATGAAACCCCTCTGTGGATACTACTTGTAACAACTATTTATAATGAGTCCTAATGAAACTTATCTTCTAGGTGCCGCAAAGGTTTTAATACAAGAGACTTTCTTGCCTCCCCCCCCCATAGAACAAGGAGAAATATGATGATGATGTCGTTCTCCAACTGTAAATTGGAGACAAGTGTTATAGAGGTAATCTCTTATAAAACCAGTAAAACTGCCTTCTTTAATTGACTAATAGACATAGGAACTGTGAAAAGAATTATTCTCTATTCAGAACCAAGTATAATGCTAAAGTCTCCTTAACCTATGCACTTAAGCAAGATATATTAATACAGGAGCTCTGACATCAGCAATGGATTATTCCACCACTGAGATGTTGGCCGGGGGATCCAAGTCCCCACAAAAGGTAAAGGCTCCTTGCCTCTAAACTGGGATACCTGTAAGAAGAGAGGCGATAAGACCCTGCTGTTGAAGACCTGACGTTACATGGGAAAGATGTATTGAGACCACACATGCAAGTGTATAAATGGTCTCTGGAATGCCAGAGAGTGTTACCAAAGGCCACTAAGCCAATAAAGCAAATATAGGTCTCCTTGAGTCAAGCAAGACTCCTCTGTCAGCACCAGCTACACCTTACCTGCCTGGAAATACTGTGCAGCAGTGGCAGCCATATGCCTGTATTTCCCAAATCTAATTGGCTATTAGCTCTCTCCTTGGAGGAATAACCCATGGCTGATGCCACAAGCTTACATCCTCTAGTGGTTAGGAGATGTTATAAGCCACAGTAAGACCCTGTCATATTTTACAGAAAAAAACATAATTCATGGATTAACATACCATCAAAACATCTGTGTCTATACCAAAGTAACCTACCATAACAATTAGTACTGTTTAAATACCTATATATCTAATTGCTTGTGCTTCATTAGTAGTATTGAAAGGTTATTCCAGGACAAACTGTTGGCCCATGAAAAGAAACAGCCAGAATTGGCCAGAGTCCAAGACAAAAGCTCCAGAGAAAGTAGACTGTTTTGCTTCTCATCCACCTGTGCCCCTTTTCTAAGCCTAGGGAACAATCTGTGGAAGAGGGGGTGTGGTAGAATGTAAGGGCTGCAATTGTGGTGAATGGTGAAACTACAGCAATATAGTTTGGACACTCACTTAATCAACTTGATTGAACATACAAGCCCTACTGCTGGATGGTGGGACCCATGGGCTGTGTGGGTTTGGGCACAACTGCTTGCAAATTGGTTTTACATGAAGGATGATTGTACTCATAAATTATCACTTATTGTTTAAAAATGAAAAAAAACTGAAAGATGAAGGACAGTTATGGCAGAATGCATGATCTGGGGTGGGGTGGGGGGAAGGGAAAGGGAAATATGCCTGAACTGAATTAGAAAATGATGTATGAAATACACAAAGCATCAATAAAAAAAAAAAAAGAAAAGAAAAAGGAATCTGAAACTGCATTGGGCTGTCATATTGGGGGAGGGGAGGATCATTGCAATTCTGAAACTGTCATGTGTATGAGCTGTAACCGTCCCAGTGTCACTGGAGTCTCTTTTCAAGATGGTGAAAAAGGATCCGGTCCTGTGTTGCTTAACAAAGGGATGCTTTCTGGGAAAGGTGTCAACAACTTCATCATCATGAACATCACATGGTGTGGTTACAAAACATGGAAAGATCCACATATGAGGGAGAATGTGGTTTTTGTCTAATAGTAGATCACCTCACTTAATATACTGTCCAGATCCATCCACTTTCCTGCAAATTTCATGATTTCATTTTTCTTTAAAGATGAATAAAATTCCATTGTGTATAGATCCAACACTTTCATTGTCTATTCATCTATTGATGGTCATCTAGGCTTGTTCTCTGTCCTTGCTAACACGGATGTTCAAGTATTTCTGTGATAGGAGATAGAGTCCTTTGGGTACCAGGATTGGTACAGAGGTGTAAACATACATAAAGAAGACTAAGAGAGGGTAAAAGGAGGTGATGAGGGAGTATGGAGGTAACCAGAAAAGGCACACAGGGCATGAAAGAGGGAAAGAGACTGGGTGGTGGATGTACAGGGCTGGGAAGACGAGGGGAAGAAGAACCTACTGAAATGCACTTTGTTTGAAAACGTAATGATAGCTGATATCTTGTATGATCATTTAAACTTCTTAAAGGCAGGTTCTCACTATGTAGCCCCAGCTGACCTAGAACTCAATATGTAGACCATCCCAGGCTGGCCTCAAGTTCACAGTAAATCCATCTGCCTCTGCCTCCTGAATGTTGGGATTAAAAGTATATGCTGTCACACCTGACTAATTATGTTTTTAAAAGTTTTTAATAAAGTGGTTATAATGTCATTGGACTATATAATCTTATGGAACCATCATTATAAATGTGGGCCATTATTGACTGGGACATTATCAACATATGACTGTATAAGCCTGATGACTTTAAAAGAACAGAGAAAAGAAAAAGCTCATAGTTGTGATGATTAATCTTGTCCGTTTGATGAGATTTAGAATCACACCTATGTCTATGATGGTGTGTCCAGAAAGGTTTAACTGAAGAGGAAAGAGGCACCCTAAATCTGAGTGACGCCATCCAGTGGACTGGGAGCCCCGGCTGAATAACAAGGAAAAAGAAAACTGAGCACGTCATTTTTTTATTTATTTATTTGTTTATTTATTTATTTATATGAATGTACTGTCTGCATGCAGATTTATGCACCCATGTCATGCAATGCCGCAGAGGTCAGAAGAGGGTCTTGGATTCCTCTGGAACTGGAGTTCTCCTAGAATTGGAGTTACAGACGGTTCTCAACCGCCATGTGGGTGCTGGGAATCGAACCCCGATCCTCCGCAAGAGCAGTCGGTGCTCTTAACCACTAGGCCATCTCTCCAGCCTGCACGTCTTCATTTTGCTGCTTCCTACATGTGATGCAGTGCGGCCAGCTGCCTAAGCCTCCCCTATGAGTTCAAGGCCAGCCTGGTCTACATAGTGAGCTCTAGGCCAGCTGGGACTAAAGGGAGAGGCCCTGCCTCAAAAAGACCAAAAAAGAAAAAAGAAAAAGAAAAATGTTTGAGATCCTATGGGGGGAGAAAAGACAAGAGAACTATCAAGGGGGCTAGAGAGATGGCTCAGCAATTAAGAGCTCTTACTACCTTGAGAAAACAAAAACCTTCGTTAACCTGGGCTGTGTAGACTTAAACATCCAAAAGGAAAATATAACCAGAAATAAATAATCAGTAAGGCAATTGTACTTTAGGTATAAAACTTGAGATCTTAGTAAAGAGACAAAAAGTAAAAAAAAAAGGGGGGGGGCACTGTTGTTCACTGTTGTTTTGCCTGTCCTCAATTCTTACTGGCAAGTACAGCTACCCTGTGGCTGCCACTGCTTTTGCCATCCTTCAAAGACCTGAGACACAGCTTTTCAACCTTCCAATATGAACTGAAGACTCATGTCTCTCCAAGAATCCTCCAAACCTTCAGTGCCAGATGGGGGACTGCTGAGACATCCAGTTTGTGGACTGAGCAGCTACTGGGGTTTCAGCCTCTTCAGAGTATAGACTGCCATTGTTGGACTACCCAGGCTGTATCACAAAGTCCAGTACAGGAAGATCAAGACAGGATGAGGTGCTTACTGGACCTCATTTGGTGACCACAGGAAGGGAAGACTCCTGTGTGGAGCACAAAGGCAGGACTCTTGGTTGTTTGAGTTTGCCAAGGAGGAGCCTTCAAACAATTCCTTAAGGAAAACATGACATCAGCCTAATAAAGAAAAAAATAATAATAAAATAAGAAATCATAAGCTGAAGATGCTAAAACCTATGACATCATAATCTTGATATATGTATGGCATGTATATATGCATATTTTGGAGTGATGCAAATTGGAAGGAACAACAACAAGAAGACTGGATCAAAGAACTGCCTGAAATGGTGAACTTCTGCCCAAAACAGTAAACTTCTGCATCGAAAATTTTAAAAGAGCCTGAGAAAAAGATGAAAAATATGTTTGGCAGAATGCATGAGCTGGTGGGGTGGGGGGCACAGAAGGGGAAATGGGTCTGGATTTGATTGGGGAATTTTATATGAAATGCACAAAGCTTCAATAAAAATTGGCTTTGAAAAAAAAGAAAAGAAAACACAAAAAAGAAAAAAGAAGAGCTCTTACTGCTCTTCCAGAGGGCCCAAGTTCAGTTCCCAGCACAATGTCAGGCAGCTCACAACCACCTGTA
This sequence comes from Rhizomys pruinosus, assembly GCA_009823505.1. Classification (NCBI taxonomy): domain Eukaryota; kingdom Metazoa; phylum Chordata; class Mammalia; order Rodentia; family Spalacidae; genus Rhizomys; species Rhizomys pruinosus. The sequence continues at coordinate 44,345 of VZQC01014314.1, forward strand.
ACTCCAGTTCCAAGAGCTCTGACACCTTTTTTCTGTTCATTGAGGGTACCTGTGCTCACATACACAAACCCACAGGTGTGCACACATGCATACACACACACACACACACACACACACACACTCAGAAATAAATCTTAAAATAAAAGAGTTCTATCAAGCAACTGAAGTATATGAACTTTATTTGGGTCCCACTGAAGCTTGGCATGGACCTCAAAGACACAGCTTGACCATGCTCCATAGCATGTAACAGAGATCAGGACATTACTGTTCTGGAGGTCCATGAACTGCACAAGGAAAGTCCTTGACACCTCCTGCCACACCCTCGGCCTTCCTGCACTACCACGCATCACCCTGGCTCCACTGGTTGTGTCCCACCCTGTCTTTCTTTCTCCTACAAGCCTCACTGTTCGTCTTCACACTTCAGACTTCCTTCATCCATCCGAGGCAATGATCAATAATGTCTTCCCAAGAATCAGCCTGTGCCCATCCTCAAACCAGTCCTCCTCCATCCATACTGCCTCCTGCCACCTGTAATATGGCTTTGTTAGCAACACTCCCATTTCCAAATTCTATAGGTGTGGTGGTTTGAATGAGAATGTCCCCCTCAGAGTCCAAGTATTCAGACATTTTGTTCCCAGTTGGTGGTGCTGCTTTAGGAGGTCTTTGGAAGGTGTGGCCATGCTGGAGGAACCAGGTCTCTGGGGGTGGGCTTAGAAAGTTTGTAAGCCATGCCAGAGTATCATGGTTCAGTTCCAAATTGAAAGGCCTGAGAGTCAGAAAAGCCAGTGGTAGAATACTCAGTAAAGGCTAACAACCAAAGAGGCCACCCGAAGAATGTTCTAGAATTCACAGGCTAGAAGCCTGGAGTTCTGCTATCCAGACAGGAGACTGAGGGCATCCCAGCCCCATCTGAGAGGATTATTGCTTTTTGTTCCATGGACCCCCAGCAGCTGGACAGTGCCCACCCACTCTGATAACTGGATCTTCGCCCATCCAGTCTGCTGGCTTGGCAGGAGGCCAGTCTCCTCTGGAAATACTCTCACAGATACACTCAGAATTAAAGCCTTCGCAATTATCGGGGTAACCCTTTACCAGTTCTCTAGCCAGTTTTCAATCCAGTCAAGTTGATCGCCAACATTAATCATCACAGGGTCTAACCAATAAACGCTCTAGTGCTGTCCAGCAGAGTGGGCCAAGCAAGGCCAGGCCCAGCTGAACTCAGGAAGAGCCGGTATAGAGGATTTCCATTCATGCATTTATTTGCAGGCTCTAGATAGGACAACTCCTTGAATTACCTTTCAATCCAAGCTACCTCTTAGGGTGAGGATTAGAGCAGAAATACTGACCTCTAATCACAAGATTTGGGACAGATGCTTTGTGGATGGGATGGGGTAGGTGGGTGGGGTGGGAAGGGATAGGAAACTCACATAGGCCCATCAAGATCAGGGGAGGACTCCTCCCTAAAGAATGGAAGGTCAATTTTCAGGCTTAAAGGTGCATCTTCAGAGCTAACCAAATCAACACCAGCCTCTGATCCAAAATACACAATTGTTAGCTCAGCAGGTAGGTGTTACCTCCAAGACTGACAACCTGAGTTTGATCCTTTCATACTTATGGGTTCTGTTTCTCGTTTTTAAAAGAGTAAAAGATTGGGGAGTTCAGCCCATTAATATGTATGTTCCAACAGGCCAGAGTATCACCAACTTAATGGCTGAGAAAGAAAATGCAGCTTTGCAGTGAGTAGGATGTACCAGAAAATGCCAGCAGAAGGATTGACTCCTCTGGGCATTGAAGGGAAGAAAAGCCTCAGATTGCTGCAGACATCAGGCCCCTCTGTGGATCCTACTAGTAACAACTATTTTTAATGAGTCTTAACGAAGCTTACCTTCTAGGTGCTGCAAAGGTTTTAATACAAGAGACTTTCTTAACTCTCCCCCCATAAAATAAGGAGAAATATGATGATGATGAGGTTGTTCTCCAGCTGTAGATTGGAGCCAGTTGTTATAGAGGTATTCTCCTGTAAAATCAGTAAAACTGCCTTCTTTAATTGATTAATGGACACAGAAACTGTGAAAAGGATTATTCTCTATTCAGAACCAAATATAATGCTAAAGTCTCCTTAAGCTATGCACTTAAGCAAAATATATTAATACAGGAGCTCTGATATCAACAATGGATTATTCTACCAAGGAGATGTTGGCCAGGGGATCCAAGCCCCCACAAAAGGTAAAGGCTCCTTGCCTCCAAACTGGGATATCTGCAGGAAGAGAGGCAATAAGGCCCTGCTGTTGAAGACCTGATGTAAACATGGGAAAGATGTATGGAGACCGCACTTGCAAGTATACAGATGGTCTCTGGAATGCCAGAGAGTGTTACCAAAGGCCACTAAACCAATAAAGCAAATATAGGTCTCCTTGAGTCAAGCAAGACTCCTCCGTCAGCACCAGCTACACCTCACCTGCCTGGAAATACTGTGCAGCAGTGGCAGCCATATGCCTGTATATCCCAAATCTAATTGGCTATTAGCTCTCTCCTTGGAGGAATATCTCCCACAAGGAATAACCCTTGTGGCTGATGCCACAAGCTTACATCCTCTAATGGTTAGAAGATGTTATAAACCACAGGAAGACCCTGTCATACTTAACAAAAGAAAATGTAATTCATGGATTAACATACCATCCAAACATCTGTGTCTATACCAAAGTAACCTACCATAACAATTAGTACTGTTTAAATACCTATATATCTAATTGTGTGTGCTTCATTAGTAGGATCAAAAGGTTATGCCTGGACAAGCTGTCAGCCCATGAAAGAAAGCAGCCAGAATTGACTAGAGACCAAGACAACAGCTCCAGAGAAAGTAGACTGTTTTGCTTCTCATCCACCTGTGCCCCTTTTCTAAGCCTAGGGAACAATCTGCGGAAGAGGGGGAGCGGTAGAATGTAAGGGCTGCGATTGGGATGAATGGTGAAACTACAACGATATAGACTGGACACTCATTTGATCAACTTGATTGAACATACAAGCCCCCCCTGCTGGATGGTGGGACCCATGAGCTGTGTGGGTTTGGGCACAAATGCTTGCAAATTGGTTTTACATGAAGGATGCTTGTACTCACAAATTATCACTTATTGTTAAAAAAATGAAAACAAAACAAACAGAAAGATGCAGAAAAGTTACAGCGGAATGCATGATCTGGGATGGGTAGGGGTGGGGTGGGGGGAAGGGAAAGGGATATATGCCTGAAATGAATTGGAAAATGATGTATGAAATACACAAAGCATCAATAAAAAAAATAATTAAAAGAGTAAAAGATAAAAAATAGTTGAAAATTTGGGTGCTAGATAGGATGACTCAAATTTGGTTCCTAGAACCCACAGGGCAGCTAACAACTGCCCATAACTCCAGTTCCAGAGGGTCTGACGCCCTCTTCTGGACTCACCAGGCATTGCACACACAGGCGCACATATGTATATGTAGGCAAAACACTCATACATGTAAAATAAAAATAAATAAATAAAAACATTTTAAAATAGCTGAATAATTTAGATTAGGAACTATGATAACAGGTGGAAATGAAAGGTACTGAAAGAAAAAGAATCTTCTAGAAGAAATAATATACATGAAAAGAGACATAAAAAGCAGTGGATTTTCAAAGTTACTTGTAACTGTTTGCTCATGCCCTAGGTCCAGAGTCTTCCCTGCCTCTATAACTTTTGCAAAGCTTTTGCCTTCTAAATGGGAAGGAAAATTGTCCTTGGGTGGTCTCTCTGGGAAAGTGCCGTGCTAGGCGCTTCTATAACCTTGACAATCCTGAAAGATGAGCATTTCGGCCTCTGTTTGTTTCTCTGGCTGGGTGCTAAATCTTCAGGAAGTCCGATGACCCAGCTTTGCTTCTCAACAGAAAGGGAAGGAGGCCATCTGGGACCTTGAGCTCACCTGGCTCCAGAGCCTGGGTCCTTTATTAAGATCTTTGCTGCTACGGGTCCAAATAGGAACACCTGACTCTCCCTTCCAAATCACCCTTCACATTTTCAAAAGCAAACCTCCAGCTCTGCCTCTTCCTCACTCCCAGACTACAGGGCCCAGTCCCTTCCTTCATCGGACTGCATGATATAGCCTTAAATCTTCATCTCTTTCTTCTCCCAAGTATGTTCCAATTTGCCCAAATCTTAAACACATAAGAAGCAGAGGTAGACACAGATTTTCAGATCTGGACTGATGGGTGTACCAAAGCAAAGCCTCGGGGAATCGCCTGCACCTGTGATCTGGTGTCAGAGTTGCTCAGAGCACAGTTTGGGATGGATTCATTAGCTCTGCTAACAGCCCAGACACAGAGCTGGTTCACAATGAGTGTTCCCTCAGCTGAAGTTCCCAGAGCTTTGTGCCCTGCTAAGCAAGCCTCTCCATTCCTACACTTGAATAATGTGTTGTTTTGAACCTCGATTCAGTATTTACCCACTATTAATACCAACTCCATCTCCCAAACACCCAGTGAGCTACACACAAGGACTGGTTTCTGGGGAGTGAATGCAGTAAGGCACTGAGCTAGGCATTGCTATTCTACAGTCCTCCCTCACACAGAGCTGCTCCAGACACCCCTGGTTCTCAAGGTGAGGCTTGGCTCCTGCTCTATCTTCCCAGAAGATTCTAAGACCTGCTGCAGGAGCCATGCCTCACCTGGAGAGCCACCAGGACTGTGGAACAGCTCTAGAGTGACGGTGACTATGCACAGCCACCAGGGCCGTGGAGCAGCTCTAGGGTGACGGTGGCTATGCGTAGCCACCAGGGCCGTGGAGCAGCTCTAGGGTGACGGTGGCTATGCACAGCCACCAGGACTGTGGAGCAGCTCTAGGGTGATGGTGGCTATGCACAGCCACCAGGACTGTGGAGCAGCTCTAGGGTGACTGTGGCTATGCACAGCCACGAGGGCTGTGGAGCAGCTCTAGGGTGACGGTGGCTATGCACAGCCACCAGGACTGTGGAGCAGCTCTAGGGTGACGGTGGCTATGCACAGCCACCAGGACTGTGGAGCAGCTCTAGGGTGACTGTGGCTATGCACAGCCACCAGGACTGTGGAGCAGCTCTAGGGTGACTGTGGCTATGCACAGCCATGAGGGCTGTGGAGCAGCTCTAGGGTGACGGTGGCTATGCGCAGCCACCAGGGCCGTGGAGCAGCTCCAGGGTGACGGTGGCTATGCGCAGCCACCAGGGCCGTAGAGCAGCTCCAGGGTGACGGTGGCTATGCGCAGCCACCAGGGCCGCGGAGCAGCTCCAGGGTGACGGTGGCTATGCACAGCCACCAGGACCGTGGAGCAGCTCTAGGGTGACGGTGGCTATGCACAGCAGGGTGTTTTTGTTAGTGAGTGATCAGCCGCTGAGGACATTTCAAGGGTTGCTTTACTCTACTCATTCTGAGGGTTGTTTACACCAGACCTCCCTGTTCCCCTCAGAGCCTGTGGCTCCCCTGAAAAACCTGTCAGAATCTGTGATCTGAGACGAGCCGGCTTGCCTGAAGGAAGAAAACTCATCTCTGTTTTTTTTTTTTCCTCACACAGGAAATACTGCTATGGTTTCCCACTTGTCTAGGACATGTTCTCTGGTGTGGACAAGGAGTGGAAACACGGGAGGCTGCTAGCTGGTGGAGGCCTGGGCCCTGGCAAGTTGAGAGAACCTGGAATGAGTTATGAAAATTTTTACATACAAGTCAGAACACAGTTCATAATTCTGGCCCTTTCTAATTCGTCAAATGGCAGCTCGAGTTTTAGTTAAAATATCTTGAGACTTGTTTGAATGGAAATGGTGGCCACACGGAATTGAGTCCGGGTTCAACTTCTACCACTAGCCATCTGTGTGACCTTTGGCAATATATTCTACTATCTGAGCCCCCGTGTCCTCATCTACTCTGGTTAGGGTGATGATGAGACGCTTTTAAGACCCTTCAAGTAATGACATCATGTAGTGTTATGGGAACTGAGCATGGCAGCACACAGTGGTCATCCCAGCACTGGGAAGGCAGAGGCAGGAAGATCAGGAATTCAAGGCCAACCTAGGATGCATAGTGACTTCTAAGCCAGCCTGAGCGACTGGGTTTATACTCTAGTACTGCCATCTACTATCTGTGTGACTGTCCTGGTTTGAATATGAAGTGTCCCCCAGAGGCTCCTGGTCCCTGGATAGTGGTCCGGTTTTGGAAGGTTATGAAGCCTTTAGGAGATAGAAGTCATTGGAGGGAGAGGGTGAAGGGGATGGCCCTTGAGTTTTAGAACCCAGCCCTGCTTCCTGATTTCTCTCTGCTTCCTGATGGTGATGCAACATGACCAGCTGCCTCATATGCCTGCCACCATGTCTTCCTCACCATGATGAGTTGTAGACCTTCTCAAACTGTGAGCAGAAAAAGAAAAGGCCCTTCCTTCCTCAAGTTGATTTTCTCAAGTATTTTATCACAGCAATGAGAAGATTTATAAATACAGTGACCTTAGACAAATTATTAAAGTTCTGTCAGACAAAAAAAAAGTGTTTACAATGGTGCCTGGCACACAGTAACTGTGTAGCTGAAAGTGGTTTTACTTTTGAACTAATTACCAGCTACAGCCTACCCTTAACTATCAATATTAAAAGGAACTGCTTGCTCTCTTCACAATAGCGAAGAGCTGGAAGCAACCCAAGAGTTCCTCTACCAATGAGTGGATAAAGAAAATACAGTTGAGCTCAAGGCCAGCCTGGTCTACATAGCAAGCTCCAGGCCAGCTGGGACTAAAGGAAGACCCTGTCTCAAAAAGACCAAAGAGAAAAAGAAAAGAAAAGACAATGTGGTACATCTGCACAATGGAGTTCTATGCAGCAGTAAAGAAAGATAATATCATGAACTTTGTGGGTAAATGGATGGAACTAGAAGCCATTATGCTAAGTGAAGTAACACAGTCCCAGAAAAACAAATGGTGTCACTCATATGTGGATGTTGGCACCAAATCCCTAGTTGTAAGGCAAACTGAGCAACATTAATGTTATATTTCTTTTTATCTGAAGGCAACTGTGCTATTAAAATGTGAATCCCTTAACAGGCTCTAGAATTAACCTACTACTTATTTTCAGACTTTGTAATTTTGATATATGGGTGGAGGGTATGTATGCATATTTTAGAGTAATATACACTTAAAGGGAAAAAATGTGAATTCCTAAACATGTTTTGGAATTAACATAGTTTATTTTCAGATGCCATAATTTTGGTATATGTGTGACATATATATATATATATATATATATATATATATGCATATTTTGGAAATTATACAAATTGGAGGGAACAACAACAACAAAAGGACAGGGTCAAAGAACTGACTGAAACAGTAAACTTCTGCCCAAAACAGTAAACCTCTGCATAGAAAAACTTTAAAAAGTCTGATAAAAAGATGCAAGACATGTATGGCAGAATGCAATAACTAGGGTGGGGTGGGGGGCGTGGAAGGGGGAATGAGTCTAAATTGGATTGAGAAATGTATGAAATGCACAAAACTTCAATAAAAATATTAAAATAAATAATAAATAATAATAAATAAATGGAGATGCTTGTGCAGACATCATTTATTAGAGACTTTGCACTGCCAAATATTCTTCTGACAGAGTGGGGACCCTTAGGTCGAGAGAGGAGAAGGAACTCATGGCTCTTGGGAACTCCATAGCATCAGGGACCTCTACTGGGCATGGAACTTTAGAATCTAAGACATTCCTGAAGCAGGTCCACAGGCAGGTCCCAGGAGAGTTGTCTTTCTCCCAACTCGACCCATGTCCTACATTCTTCTCAGGGAATCGGGTGGGACTTAGGATAGAGGCGATGGGACATTTTACAGGAAGTTCTTTTGAGTACCAAATCTGTGCCAGGGAGGCCCCTCTGGGATGTGGACCCTCCTTGCCCGTACCTGCAATGGGTTCTTGGTCAAAAGATCAAAGGCCTTTCTTCCCTTTCTTCACAAAGCCCATTAAGATCCTGGGGGCTGAGGTGGTAGCGAATGTCTTTGGTCTCAGCATTTGGGAGGCAGAGACAGGTGTACCTCTGTGAGTTGGAGGCCAGCTTGGTCTACGTAGCAAGTTCCAAGACAGCTGGGCCTACAAGGAGGAAAGTAAAAAAATATCCTAGCAGGAGAAACTGTAGAGCCACGGCTCTTCTATTGCTGAGACAGTGGACTTGGAATCTGAGGGAAGAAACTGAAACTGATGCACACACACACACACACACACACACACACATGCACGCACGCACGCACACACACACGCACACACACACGTACACACGCACCCCTACACCTCCCCCACCCCCAGTGCTGAGGCTCAGCACTGCCCAATGGTGGCTTCCAAGGAAAGGTTTGGAGGGCCGAAGGACACTTTCTTTGTCCTTAAAACTTTGCTTTGTACCCGAAATAGATTCAAGAAAGGCTCAGTGATTAAGGACGCTTGCTGTTCTTACAGAAGACTCAGGTGCAGTCCCTAGCCCCCGTGTAACTCCAGTCCCAAGAGACTGAACCCCCTCTTTCAGCCTCTGAGCGCACCCACACACACACATGCACATACACCACTCAGACACCTACCTGAACATACAAATAAATAATAAAAATAAATCTTTGAAAAAAGAGAAACTTTGATAGCAGTGTTGTTTTCCCTGGCTGAGATCTTAACCTATTGAGAAGTTAGACAGAGTTGGAACTTTACTAATGAAATGGCTGGTACAGAAATCTGTGGCTTAGCTGAACAGAAAAAGAAAATGGGTTTCCTAATACTAAAGCAGAAGCTAGTAGAGGTCCCACCTCGTCACTGTCAATCCTGAAAACCTCAGGCCCCCACACTGAGGATAACTTACTGCCCAGTACAACAGAACTGCGATCGCAGTTCCTTCCAGTAGGCAGCTCACCCCCAGGAGGACAGAGGCAGAGCTGTGAGCATGCCCATTTCCTAGTCCTGAGCACACCAGGCAAGACAGAGATGGAGGTGTGCCATCCACTTCTCCTCCACCAGGAAGAAAACACCGAAGTGCAGATGAAATGCTCCCTCACCTGCCACCGGACCGTTCCTGCCAGCCCTTCCTGCACAGTTCCCAGGCCTTCCTTGGTGACTCTGTACCAAAGGCTGGAGCTCTCCTGAGGTGTCAGAACTTCAAGGGCTAAAACTTTCTCCTTCAGCTATATGGTACCTCAGAGTGCACAGATTTTGTTTGACCCTCTCGTGTACAAGCTCAGAGACTGTAGAAATTACCCCCACCTCTTTCTGTGTGCTTCCATGGCCTTTTCCATAAATGGTGCCATAATGGCACACCCCCACCAGGGGGCTGTGAAGATTGGGTCATAATTTTGGAACAATGCTAGAGTTATGTAGCTCATTGCCAAAGTTTAGCAAAGGCCATATATAGAATGGAGTAAAAAGGAAGAGGGGGTGGAAGGATTTTAAGAGCCAGAGGGGTGGATGAGCACAGGAAATAGAGTCTTCCAGACAGCTGGTCAGTAACTCATATGAACTCACAGCCATGGTGAGATCATGCAAGTCCTGTACAAGCTTAAACCAGAGAAAAGCCCACCACGGACATGAAGTAGGTAAGGAGTCCCAGCCCAACTGAAGGATGGGGGAAGACAGTGTCTTATAGGGATGGGATTCTTGGTGGGCCCAGTGAATGCACTCCCACTGAAGGACATTTAAGGACACAAATCAGACTCTATAGGCCATTGTGTGTGTGTGTGTGTGTGTGTGTGTGTGTGTGTGTGTGTGTGTATGAGAGTACTGATAAGAGAGGAGACATAGAACTGGAGAGATGGTTCAGTGGTTAAGAGCACTGGCTGCTCTTGCAGAAGACCTGGGTACATTTCCCAGCACTTACATGGCAGCTAACAACTATCCTTAGCTCCAGTTCCCAGGGAATCTGACAATTTCTCTGACTTCCACAAGCATTTCATGATATGGGTACACTTACATACATGCAGGCCATACACTCACACACATAAATCATTAATAAAATATTTTTTAAAAGGAAAGAAGAGATCTGGGCAGAAGAGATGGCTCAGCAGTTAAGAGCACCAACTGCTCTTGCAGAGGACCCGGGTTTGATTCCCAGCACCCACATGGCAGCTAAGAACCATCTTTAACTCCAGTTCCAGGGGAATCCGACTCCCTCTTCTGACCTCCATGGCATTGCACGACACCGGTGCACAAACTTACATGCAGATACTACACTCAAACATATAAATAATAATAAATAAAAATTAAAAAAAAAAGAAAGAGAAGATCTAGCCAGGAATGGTGGTGCACACCTTTGATCCCAGCACTTGGGAGGCATAAGCAGGCAGATCTCTGTGAGCTCAAGTCCAGCCTGGTCTACATAGTGAGTTCCAGGCTAGCTGGGGATACAGGGAGACCCTGTCTCAAAAAGACAGCCTCTGAGGGGTGTGGGGTACACTGGGAAATCTCTTCCCTTTGTTTAGTTTTGGTATGAACCTAAAGTTGCTCTAAAAAATAAAATATATTGGGGCTAGAGAGATGGCTCAGTAGCTAAGAGGCAGAGGAACTAACAACCATCCATAACTCCAGTTCCAAGGGAATCCAACGCCCTCTTCTGATCTCTACAAGCATTGCTTGACATAGATGCAATTATAAACATGTAGGCAATACACTCCTACACATAAAATAAAAATAATAAAACATTTTAAATAAAACTTTTTTTGGTCTTTTTGAGACAGGGTCTGCCTGTAACTCTGGCTGTCCTGGAACTCACTCTGTAGAAGAGGCTGGCCTTGAACTCAGAGAGATCGCCCACCTCTGCCTCCCAAGTGCTAGGATTAAAGGCATGCACCACCATGCCCAGCATAAAACATGTATTTTTAACATTTATTTTATTCTGTCTATGCATATTTGGGCACACACATACCACGGTACATGTGGTGGGTTCAGAGGACAACTTGCAAGAGTCGGTTCTCACCTTCCACTATGTGGGTCCCAAGAATCAAACTCAAGCAGTCAGGCTTAATAATAATCACTGCACCCATTGAGCCATCTTGCGAGCCCTAAAATCCATTTTAAGCAAAATGTCCTGCCCTGTTCCTCCCACCTTGAGCCTGGCTCCCAGAAGTTGCCTTGGTAGCTGTCTAGTCTCACTTTATAGAGACCCAGAATGTATGTCCCTCAAGCTGCAAACCTGCTCCCAGTGTGCCCAGGTCCCGTGGTGGAAATCGCTTATTGCCCTTCTCTCCTCCTGGCTTCAGAGAAATGAGAGGGCGGAGGGGGGGCATCTAGTACAAACAGCAGACAGCAGTTTGGGCAGCAGTCGTTTTTCTGACAGTCTGTGAAGTCCAGTACCAGAAGAGGAAAGCCAACTAGAAGCTGCAGTTAAGTCATGTATGTGAGAGCCAGCCAGCCCATGCCCAGCGCAGCCCAGCCGTGACCCAGGTCTGAGACATCATCTCACTCAGGCCCAAAACCAAACTCCCCCCTCCCAAGCTCAGCAGACTGCTAGGCCTGAGGCGTGGGTGAGCACGCTTGGGCCCTTCTAGCCCAAACCACTGGGTATGAAACTTGCCTTTTATTGAGGCCCTGAGGGCTATAAACAAGTAGGCCTGACATATGGGTCATTCCTGAGACACCAGCTTCATTGGCTTTAAAGGCCCCTTGGTGGAAAAGAAATTTCAAAGACGCTAACTCCATAGTATATTAAAGTGGAATAAATTCCTCTGAATGGTCCTCAGGTGAGAACCTAGGCTTAGCAAACACAGCTTGCTTCCTCTTGTAGGACCCAAGACTGACCTCTGGTGGTCCCCAGGACCAGCTGAAACCCAGCCTTTCCCAAACTCTCATCCTTAGGAATCTCTCTCTCTCTCTCTCTCTCTCTCTCTCTCTCTCTCTCTCTTTCTCTCTTTCTCTCTCTCGGCTATCAGAATGAGATTTCTTCTTAGCTTAGTTTCCACCAATATGTGATAGATCAAACAGGAAGATATCAGAGACCAAAAGTCCTATCAAATAACTTCCCCAAATGTGCAAATTTCCACAAGTTATGGAGTCCCAGCACTTGTCCCATAACCTTTTAGAGCACCCAAGCCAGGTTCAAATGGAGATTTTCCTCCTGACCTTTCCAGCTTCATACCCATCCCCTACCCCCATACACATACTCTCCGTGCTCTGCTGAGGACCATCTGTAAAGTTCAGGTGCCTCTGAGCCCCTGCAGGCTGCAGCTTCAGGCCTCTCTGCTGGCCGTGCTGCCCCATCTGTTCTTCAAGGCTAACCCCAGCTCCCCTTCTTCCCAAAGTCATCACTCATCCCCCAAGTGCATCGCACCATCCTTTAGGTCACAACCTTGGTTTCAATCATAGCTCTTGGTCCTTTCCAGCTAGTATCAGAGAATGGGCACACATCTCCGTGTTTTCAACCAGCCTCTGGAATCTGCAGGGCTTGGGCCACTTTATTGTTACCTGGCAAGTGTGTACTCATTAGTAAGCACCTAGGCAAGAAGTTAATGAGTAATCCTATTGACAGCAGGCCAAAGAGGGTTTTCTCTCTTCTGAGCATCAAAGAAAAGAATGATTTCTGAGTCCCTGGGGAATGGGAATGGGGTTGGAGGGAAAGTTGCAACACCAGTGTTCAGAACAAAAAGTGACACGATATCCCCAGCTCACCCTCAAGACTATCCTCAAGATTCAGTGTACCCCCAATTTGTAGTATATTCAAAGCTCAAAATGTACTCCAAGTTCACACTAAGCCCACAGCATACCCCAAGCACAGTGTACCCCAAGCTCACGGCCTACCCCAAACTCACAGGGTACCACCAGCCCCAAGTTCACACTATATTCCAAGCCCCAGCCTACCCCAAATTTACAGGTTGGAAGTGGTAAGCCATGCTGCCTGTCACATAGGCAAAACCAAGAATTGAATCTTTCAGCCATGTTTTATTCAGGGGTCAGCAATGTGAGAAGACAGTGGATTAGAACCTAAAGGTCCGTCTTCCCTCTCATCTGTAACCAGCAGGTTTACATAGGGAAGACAGTGGCAGGCAGTCATTCCAAAGTTTAGTTTCATCCCTCAGGTCAGGTGGTCAGTCTCTAAGGTTTATGATGTTGGGGCTTTCCTCCTTCCTGTCCCCTCTCCGTGGCAGGGAGAGAGTCCACCAATGCTGCAGCCACTGAGTCTCACACTCCTCCTGAGCCAGTCATTTGGATGACGTCTAGATTAAAGGTTAACTCAAAACAAACAAACCATCAGCAGTATGCGTATAGATTCCTTCCTACACAATGAAATACCAAATGTTTTCTTATAACAGTACATTGAGGATCCCTGTCAAGCTACCACACACATCAAGCTCACAGGTAACTCCAGCTCACCACAGACCCTTTAAAAGCTGCCCTGACCTTCTGCACAGACATCAGAGTCCCTTTTCTGGCATGTGACAGTCCAGCTGTCTCTGAGTCAATTTTAGACAATTGGCTTTTATGGCCAGGACTAAATGGTTGGTCCCAGGCTGTGTCTACATAGTCTACACCTTCAGAGAGATAGCCATACAGCCTACATCTTAACCATCTAGACTGCCTAACTGGCATTTATGAGTCCTATATGGAAGATCATGTGTTTACCATCCAATTATCTTATCTCTTCAAACTGTCTCCATGATGTGACTGTACACCCACATCTGCCCAGCCCCCTGCACACAGTTCCTCTTAAGCAACCTTCATCTACATGAGCCTAGCACAAGTGTCAGTGCGAAACTGTAACTCTCACCTCAAAGGAGATAGAGATAGTTTATTCTGGAGCCAAATACGAATGACCATGGTCCGAGAACACAGACTTGGGTTACCCCAAATTCCATGTTCCAGCATGGAAGCAGTTCCATGAAGTTTTTATAACAGAACAAAGAAAAGTCATAAGTCAAGACACTTGTTAAGTACACTGATGGATACATTCAGTAGGCAGGTCATGGCAAAGCAGGGGGGGGGGGTTACCACAGGTCTCTGATGCTATCTGATGGCATTCTCAGCTTTTTGGTTAGTGGGACCTACCTGGTGGTTTGTTAATAAATACCTTTCAAAAAGGGTTTCTATCCATTAGTCATGGGATGTTAGATCAGAAACAGAGGTGGGAAAGGAAATGGCTATTTAGGGGCTGAATGGCAGTTGTGCTCTGGACCCATAACATCTCAGATGCTCCAGTCTCCAGAGCTCTAGTCAGTTAATCGGTGTTTCAAAAGAAAGTCCAGTTTGAAGATACAAGGTTTTTCTGGGCACTTTGGTTTACACAAGGAATCCCACACAAATTAGTGAATGATATTTCTTATAACAGGACATTGAGGATCCCTAATATTTAGAAAAAATGTGAATGATATTTTTTACTATTTTTTATTTTATGTGTATGAGTGACCTGAATGTGCATAAGTGCACCCATGTTGTGCAATGCCTGCAGAAGTCAGAAAAGGGCATCAGATCCCCTGGAACTGGAGTTACAGACAGTTGTTAGTCACCATGTGGGTGCAGGGAATCAAACCTGGGCCCTCTGCCAGTGTTCTTAACTGCTGAGCCATCTTTCCTGCCCCATGACTGATATTTTTTTAATTTTTTATTTTTTATGTGTATGAATGTACTGTCTGCATGTAGGTTTGTACACCAGTGTCATGCAATGCCGTGGAGGTCAGAAGAGGGCGTCGGATTCCCCTGGAACTAGAGTTAAAGACGGTTCTCAGCCGCCAAGTGGGTGCTGGGAATCGAACCCGGGTCCTCTTCAAGAGCAGTCGGCACCCTTCACCGCTGAGCCATCTCTCCAGCCCCATGACTGATATTTTTAGAGGAACATTCATGCCTATTTCTTTTTCCTTTCTTCCTTTGACATAGGATCTTAGTTAGCCCAGGCTAGCCTAAAACTTACTATGTAGCTGAGGATTACCATAAATGCCTGATCCTCCTCCCTCTGCCTCCCCTGTGCTGGGATTAGAAGCATGGTCAACACCTGGTGCATTCCTGAACCCAGGGCTTTGTGCATGCTAGGCAAGCCCTCTACGGGCTGAGCCACATCTCCAGACCCCTCTTCCTTATTTCTGACACCAGACTGGTGTTTGCAAACATCACCTAGATGGTTCCTTACAGAAATGGTCTCTTTATTTCAGGACTTTGTAAAGACAAGTAAAATGTAAACTGAGAAGAGATGAGACCTTGCTGAGAAACAGCACAAGAAATTCTGTATTCTGTTTTCAAGAATGTCAGATTCATTATATTTTACTTGTGGAATAATTTTTAAAATAACATTCATCTATAACTATATTTCACATTTAAAACAGTCAGTACTGGTTTTTTTACAGTAATTAACACTATCCCAGTGACATTATAGTTGAATGTTAATCACTATAGGAGTCAAGGTTGAGTAAGGAGAAGGTTAGCCTTCTGTGAAAAAATATAGTTTATGGGACTGGAGAGATGGCTCAGCAGTTAAGTACGCTTGCTGCTCTTCGTCCGTTTCCCCAGCAGCACCCCCTGCAGGTTCCTCGAGCATCAATAGTCTGCTCTTTTCATGGCTACTCCGTGATACTCTGTGCCACAGTTAATTTCACCCTCTTACTGCAGGGGAACATCTAAGCTGATTCCACTTTCTTGTATTTCAAACATAACTGTCTAAGTATCTGTATGCTGGTTTTATGCAAGCCAATTTTGTAGCTGTTTTGTTTTTTTATATTTTTATTTATTGATGTTTTGTGTATTTCAGACATCATTTTTCAATTCAGTTCAGGCATATTCCCCTTTCCCTTCCCCCCACCCACCCCACCCCACCCCAGATCATGCATTCTGCCATAACTGTCCTGCATATTTCTCTCAGTCTTTTTTTTTATGCTTCGGAATTCATACTTTCCTCCATTAATTTTATATTACTCTAAAATATGGATACATCTCTACATCCATATACAGTAATTACAGAGTCTGAAAATAATTGGTGGGTGGATTCTAGAGCCCATTGAAAGATTCATATTATAAGCCAGGCGTGGTGGTACACCCCTTTAATCCTAGCACTTGGGAGGCAGAGGCAGGTGGATCTTTGTGAGTTCAAGGCCAGCGTGGTCTACAGAGCGAATTCCAGGACAGCTGGGGCTACAGGAAGACCCTGTCTCGANCCCAGGGGCTGGAGAGATGGCTCAGCAGTTAAGAGCACCAACTGCTCTTGTAGAGGACCTGGGTTCGATTCCCAGCACCCACATGGCAGCTAAGAACCGTCTTTAACTCCAGTTCCAGGGGAATCTGACACCCTCTTCTGACCTCCATGGCATTGCACGACACAGGTGCACCAACCTACATGCAGACAGTATACACATAAAAAAAAAAATCTCCCCAGAAACCTCTCAATGAGGTCAGGAATGGATGGTAAGCATTCAGAAGAAAGTTCCAGTTAAGTACAAGGAAGTCCAGACACTGAGAAGCCAAAAACCTGCAGCAGCCAAGCCATGTACTCAGCTACAAACTGCTCATAGGACAGATCCTGAACTCTTCCTGGCAGATGGGTCCTCCTGGGTCTTGACCCTCAGAGGCTGAGAAGCCTAATAGCAGTGACTGTGTATGGCCCTTGCCCATGGGACCTATTTCTGCAGCATATATGTGGGTTCTTGGGGAGAACCAGAGGAAAATCAGACCTGTAGTCTCAGTGTACATACAGGCAATACATTGGTGGAAGTCCAGGTTGGCAATGTCCTGACCCTTACATTCCATTTCAGCCTCAAAGACATTTATTTGTTGAGTGCAGTCAGCTTATTCAGCTAAGGTACCCCCAAAATGGCTGTCTTCCATCAGGGAGGGGTAGAGTTGGACCAAGGCATGTTTAACCTGGAGTACTAGGGAAAACCAGCCAAGGTGATAGGAACTGAAAATGACAAACCATGTTCCACAGCTTCTCAAAAGGAATGAAAATGCAGAGACAGAGGACATGAATTTCTTTAAAAAATTTTTATTACATTTATTTAATCTCTGTGAGTGTATGCACCAGTGTACATGTAGAGGTCTGAGGATATTATTTATTATTATTATTTGAGATAGGGTTTCACTATGTAGACCTGGCAGGCCTCAAACTCACTATGTAAACCAGGCTGACCTTGAACTCAGAGATCCACGTGCCTATGGTATGGGCAGCTGCATCCTCCTCCTCAAAACCCACTAGACCTAACCAGCTTGATTTCCACTTCCTAAGTGCATCACCATGCCTAGGGGAGGACAATGTGAGCTACATCATTCTCTCCTTCCACCATATGGGTCCTAAGGATCAGACTGAGGTCCTGAGGCTTGGTGGCAGGTGCCATTACCTGCTGAGCCGTTTCGCTGGCCCATGAATCTCTTGAAATAGGTCTATAACCAATGGAGAACCACAAAATTATTTCCAGAGAGCTCCGGTTAACTACCAGAATAAGTATAGGTACATGTGGAGGTGGGGCACAGGGAACATAGGGAGATTCCAAAGACACAAACATCAAGACTGCAAAACCAGCGTGCTTTGTGGGCCTCAGCTGCCACAAAGCACTCCAAACTCTTCCCAACACAACACTGGATGTCACACACAGGAATCTCCTTTCTCCACCACAGCCTGTTGTTAGGACCAGCTATGTCCTCCCACCCACAACCCAGCAGATCTGACCAGCTTGATTTCTACTAGTTGTTCCCAGCAAAGGCAAAATAGGATGAAGACCCTTCCAACAGGTCAACAGGTAGAGAGACAGGAAGAAACCTCACATGAACCCGGCATGCCCTGCTTTGGGACAACCATGTTTTATCATCTGCAAACCCTTTACCAACAACATGTGTGGCTCTGAGGATGCCACAGAACTGTAGCCATGGTTCTGAGGAGGAACAGACATGACACCAGTTGCCAGTCAAGAGGCTCTGCCAAATCTACCAGGGGATCCGCTTCCTTGTGGCCTCCTGGGTTCTTCCTCCCCCAGCCACAGCAACGTGGCAGATGGTGGCCACAGACCATGAACCCACTCAGCCTACTCCCGTCCTCGTAACAATCCTGGCCACCTGCCTGCTAGCATCCCCAACTGCAATTTAAATCACCAGGACATATCTCAACATAATGGCTTTAATAGCATCTGCAATCCAAACCACAGCTGGATGGAGGAGGATTTCTTGCATTTTTGTTTTCCCTAGAATTTAACTCATTCCTACTACAGCTAGGAATTCTTCTCTGAATATAAAACATGTGTTTTACCTCAAAAAGACCATCCCATGTAATGCTAGGCTGCTCCTTCTGGCAAGTATGCAGCCTCTGCCTGCCTTTGTCCTGTGTTCTAATAGCTCTTCTAGGGTCTCCCCTGTAGCTCCAGCTGTCCTGGAACTTGCTCTGTAGACCAGGTTGGCCTTGAACTCACAAAGATCCACCTGCCTCTGCCTCCTGAGTGCTAGGATTAAAGGCATGTGCCACCATGCCTGGCTTAAAGATGGTTCTTAGCCGCCATCTGGGTGCTGAGAATCAAACCCGGGTCCTATGCAAGAGGAGTCAGCACTCCCAACCACTGAGCCATCTCCCCAGCCCCAAGAGACCTTATTTTTAAAAACAAGTGAAAAAGAGATTAACATGTCCCTAAGACACTGACTTTTGGCCCCCACACACATCAAGGTGCTCAAAGAGATAGGGATTTGGGGTTTAGGGATGCTCAAACTGTGCCTGAGGTACATGGATCAGCTCCGCACTAAAACCTGAACTGGAAGTCATCTGCCAACTGAGGTGTCTCCTGGTGGCACACCTTTAATCCCAGTACTTGGGAGGCAGAGACAGGTGGATCTCTGTGAGTTCAAGACCAGTCTGGTCTACATAGTGAGTTCTAGGCCACCCGGGGCTACAGGGAGACCCTGTCTTTAAAAAAAAGACCAAAAAAAAAAAAAAAATCTGAAGTAGAATCAAAAGTGTAAATAAAAATAAAAAAAACTGCTGAGCCATCTCTCCAGACCCCCCAGGGGCTGGAAAGATGGCTCAGCAGTTAAGAGCACTGACTGCTCTTGCAGATGACCCAGGTTCAATTCCCAGCACCCACGTGGTGGCTAAGAACAGTCTTTAACTCCAGTTCCAGGGGAATCTGACACCCTCTTCTGACCTCCATGGCATTGCACGACACAGGTGCACCAACCTACATGCAGACAGTACACTCATACACATGAAAAACAATAAATAAAATTTTATAAAAAGAAAAAGAAAAGGAAACCAACCAGCCAAGCAAAGAGCTACAGGAAGAGTCTTAGAAGCTCCAAAAGAAGTGGAAATACTAAAGAAACCACAAGATGTAATGAAAAAGGAAATCAAACACTCATCCAATCAAGAGGAAAGGAATGGAAAAAGCCTCAGAAGTAGAATGGAGGAAGCAGAACAAAGAATATCAGACCTGGAAGATAACACAGAACCAAACTAAAAAATGACAAACCAATACAAATACAAGAAGCACATAGAACTCCAGACAAGATCAGAAAAGAAACTCTCCATGCCAAATCATAGTTAAAACACCAGATGCCCAAAATAAAGAAAAATTCTGAAAGCCACATGTGAAAAACAAGTTACATATAAGGGGAAACCTATCAGAATTACAACTGACTTCTCAGTGCAAACTATGAAAGCAAGAATGTGAAGCAAAGCATTCCCAGTGTTAAAGGACTATAGATGCCAACCCAGGTTACTATACCCAGCAAAAATGTCAATTATAAAGACCAGGCGTGGTGGCACATGCCTTTAATACTAGCACTTGGGAGACAGAGGCAGGCAAATCTCTGTGAGTTCAAGGCCAGCCTGGTCTACAGAGAGAGTTCCAGGACAGCCAGAGCTACAGGGAGACACTGTCTCAAAAAGACAAAAAGAAAAGTCAATTATAGTTGAAGGAGAGAGAAAAATCTTCCATGACATAAACAAGATGAAATAATACATGTCCAGAAAACCCACCCTTCAGAGAATACTTGAAGCAATTCAAAAGACAGAAGAAAGAAGCAAATATCCCCAGGCACCTAGAAAGAGAAATTAATAAAAGCATAACTGCAGAAGTAGAAACCTAGACCAAAAATGCAAATGGATAATAAGGTGAAAGGAAGCAACACAGATCTTTCATTTATAATTTTAAATATTAATGGACTAAACTCCCCAATCAAAAGACATAGACTGGGAGATGGGATTAGGAAACAGAACCCATCCATATGCTGTCTACAAGAAACGCATCTTGCCTTCAACAATAGGCATCACCTTAAAGTGAAAGGATGGAAAAAAATATTCCAAGTAAATGGTACCAAAAAGAAAGCAGGTGTTGCTATTTTAATATCAGACAAAATAGACTTCAAAGTAAAAGAAATCAGAAGAGACAAAGAAGGCCATTACATCTTAATCAAAGGTACAATTGACCATGAAGATTTCACAATCATGAATATATATGCACCAAACGCTGGTGCACCAAACTTTATAAAGACAATTCTCCAGGACCACAAGGCACAGATTAACCCCAGCACACTCAAAGTAGGTGTATTAGTCACTTTTCTGTTACTGTGAAAAAACCACCATGACCAAGGGAACTTATAAAAGGAAGAGTTTATTTGAGCTTATGATTGACATTGACAATTCCAGGGAGTTAGACTCCATTGTGGCGAGAGGCATGGTGGCCATGGCTGGAGCAGAAAGCTGAGGTTCACATTTCGCAATGAGCACAGGAAGTAAAGAGAGAGGGAGAGACTGGAGACTGCAAGGCTTGTTGAACTCACTAAGCCCGCCCCCAATGACATACTTCCTCCAGCACGGCCACACCTTCTAAGATTTCCCAGAACAGTGCCACCAACTGGAGACAAAATGTCAGAATACTTAAAGCCTATGGGGGACATTCTCATTCAAACCACCACAGTAGGGGACATCAATACCCCACTGAGCCCTTTGGACAGGTCCTCCAGACAAAGAATAAACAGAGAGACATCTGACCTGAATGATATGATACACCAAACGGACCTCACAGACATCTACCAAATATTCCACCCTAATACCAGAGAATACACTTTCTACTCAGCACACCACAGAACATTCTCCAAAATCGACCACACACTGGGACACAGAAGAAACCTCCACAAATACAAAACGATTGAAATAATTTCATGCATTCTATCAGACCACAGCACAATAAAGCTCAATATCAACACCAGGATAAGCCCTATTATCTACAAGAATAATGGAGACTAAACAACACACTCCTGAATAATGAATGGATCAAGAAAGAGATAAAGAAACAAATAAAAGCATTCCTGGAACTGAATGACAATGATAATACAACACAACAAAATCTATGGGATTGGGGGATGGAGAGATGGCCTAGCGGTTAAGAGTGCAGACCGCTCTTACAGAGGACCCGGGTTCGATCCCCAGCACCCACATGGTGGCCAAGAACCATCTGAAACTCCAATTCCAGGAGAACTCCAGTTCCAGGGGAATCCGACACCCTCTTCTGACCTCCGCGGCATTGCACGACATGGGTGCACAAACTTGCATGCAGACAGTACATTCATACACATACAGAAATAAATAAAATTTTAAAAAAATCTATGGGATACTTTAAAAGCAGTCCTAAGAGGTAAGTTTATAGCGCTGGGTGCCTACGTTCTAACACTACAGCTAAATGCACTCGAGAGACAACAACAAATGAACCCTAAATGCAACAGACAGGAAGAAATAACAAAAATCAGAGCAGAAATCAATGAAATAGAAACAAAACAATACAAAAATCAATGAATCCAAAAGTTGGTTCTTTGAGAGAATAAACAAGATAGACAGACCTCTAGCCCAGTGAATGAAAAGAAAGAAGGAACAACTCCAAATCAATACAATCCATAATGAAAAGGGAAATATCACAACAGACAATGAAAAGATCCAGACAATCATATGGGAATACTTCAAAGACCTATACTCTACTAAGATTGAATAGCCAAAGCAACCCTGAATGAAAAGAAGAATACAGGGGGGATCTCTACACCAGACTTCAAACTATAATACAGGGCTATAGTCATAAAAACAGCTTGGTAGTGGCACAAAAACAGACCTGTTGACCAATGGAACAAAACCAAAGATCCAAACCTGAGCACATACAATTTCAGCCACCTCATATTTGACAAGAGGGCCAAGAAGACACAATAGAGGACAGACAGTATCTTCAGCAAGTGGTGTTGGCAAAACTGGATCACCACTTGTAGAAGAATGAAATTAAACCCCTACCTTTTGCCCTCTACAAAAGTCAACTCCAGTTGGATAAAAGACCTCAACATGAAACCTAAAATTCTGAAAGTGATAGAAGAAAAAGTTGGCAGCAGACTACAAGACATAGGCATAGGAAAAGACTTCCTAAATCAGACAGCAGCTGTGCAAGAATTAAGGTTGACAATTGACAAATGGGACCTCATTAAACTCAAAAGCTTCTGTACACCAAAAGAAACAACCAAGGAAGGGGCTGGAGAGATGGCCTAGTGGTTAACAGCACCGACTGCTCTTGCAAAGGACCTGGGTTTGATCCCCAGCACCCACATGGTGGCTGAGAACTGTCTTTAACTCCAGTTCCAGGGGAATCCGAAACCCTTTTCTGACCTCCACAGCATTGCAAGACATGGGTGCACAGACCTACATGCAGACAGTACATTCACACACATTTAAAAAAAAAATCAAGGAAGTGAAGAGAAAACCCACAGAGTGAAAGGAAACCTTCACCGCAGATACATCTGACAAAGCATTGATTTCCAGAATATATAAACTACTCAAAAAACAAAGAGGAAAGAAAAAAATGACCCACTCAAAAGATAAGAGCTGAACAGAGATTTCACAAGTGAAGAATTAGAGATGCCTGAGAAACATCTTAAGACGTGTTCAACATTGCTAATAATTCAGGAAATGCAAACTGAAACCACTTTAAGATATCATCTTACTCCAATAAGTCTGGCTAGGATCAAGAAAACAAATGATACCAAGTGCTGGAGAGGTTGTGGGGAAAGGGGAACACTCATCCACTGCTGGTGGGAATGTAAAGCCACTATGGAAAGCAGTATGGAAAACCCTTGGAAGACTTGGAATGAACTTGCCACCTGACCCAGCCATACCATTCCTGGGTATGTACCCACAAGACTCATCTTACTGCAGAGATACATACACAGCCATGTTTATTGCAGCTCTCTTCACAATAGCAAGGAGTTGGAACCAACCAAAGTGCCCCTCAACTGACGAGTAGATAGAGAAAATGTGGTACATCTACACAATGGAGTTCTATGCAGCGGTAAAGAAAGATGACATCATGAGCTTTGCAGGTAAATGGATGGAGCTAAAAGATATCATGGAGCTAGAGTGAAGTAACACAGTCCCAGAAACAAATCATGCCACTGAATGGTATCCCTCAATCTGTGGATGCTAGCACCAATTAACCTAATTGTATGGCAAAACGAGCAACGTTAATGTGATATGAAAACACCTGTGCTCTTATTTTTGTAGAATCCCTTAAAATAAATATATATATATATATATATATATATATATATATATATATATATATATACCAAACTGTAGCAATCAAAGACATCAAGGCCATGAGGGTACAGACAGAGCCCAGTGGTTAGGAGGACTGGCTGCTCTTGCAGAGGACCTGGATTCAGTGACCAGCACCCACAGAGCAGCTCACAATTGTGGGAAATTCCAGCTCCAGGGGAGCCAACGCCCTCTTCTGGCTTCTTTAGGCATTGCACTATGTGATGCATTTACCTACATGCAGGCAAAACACTCATATACATAAAAATAAATAACTTTTTAATGTCAAGCCTAAAAATATTCAAATTATTTTGGTTTGGGTTTTAGGGTTTTGAGGCAGAGTCTTTCTCTGTGAGCCAATCAAGAATGGAACTTGAGCTGGGCATGGTGGCATGCGCCTTTAATCCCAGCACTCGGGAGGTAGAGGTGGGTGGATCTCTGTGAGTTCAAGGCCAGCCTGGTCTATAGAGTGAGTTCTAGGTCAGCTGGGACTAAAAGGGAGACCCTGCCTCAAAAATACCAAAAAAAGGAAAAAAACTAAACAAATGAGTGGAACTTGGGCAGTCCTCCTACTTGGTCTCCCAAGTGCTGTGATTATAGGTATGAACCACTACCCTTGACTGAAATGTCCTGAATAAAGGAAGCCTGGAGACACATAGCCACTAAATGCAGTGTGTCAAACTGGATTATATCCTGGACCAGTTGTTTATTTAAAAAATCTTTTTTTTTTCTTTTTTGACTTTTTTGAAACAGGGTCTCCCGGTAGCCCCAGCTGTCCTGGAACTCACTCTGTAGACTAGGCTGGCCTTGAACTCACAAAGATCTGGCTGCCTCTGCCTCCCAAGTGCTAGGATTAAAGGCGTGTGCCACCACGCTTTATAAAAAAAAATAATTGACATAATTTGAACTTGGGCTATGTACAATAGCATTTTGCCAACATTCAGTCTCCCAATTTTGATGCTTGTAGTGTGGTTATGTAACAAAATGTCCTTGTTCTTCTAAAATATGCACTGACATATTTAGAAGTGAAGGGAGATGATGTGAAAACAAGTCAGTTTATGCTCAGGAAAAAAAAAAAGAGAGAGAGAGAACTGGAAATAATGCAAATGGACAAATTGCTAACCCTTGCCGAATCTAAAAGAAGCTGACGTCGCCCATAGGGAGTTACAGGCAGCTTGGCAGCCTGATTCCCATGCTGGGAATTGAACTCTGGTTCTCTGCAAGAGTAGTACCATTATGCGCTATTGACCACTGAGCCATCTCTCCAGTCCCCCAATTATGGGCTGTCTTTGACTACATTATTACCCCCAACCGTTGATTTGGGTTCACACTTGCCCTTTTGACACCACCTTATTTTTGGCTGTGCTGCTCGATGCTGCCCCTGCTGGTAGGTAAAGTTACAACACTGCATTTGCCTTGCCCACCCGGACCATTGTTTTGGTGTTAAACATTAGAGCTAGATGGAAAACTTCGAAAGCAATGGAAACCGGGTCTTGCAAGTATGATCCTCTGGTGCTTGCCAAGGCTGTGTCTGGGGAAGGCTGAGGTCTCCCTGGAAGCTCTCATCAGTGACAAACCACAGACATAAATCAAACAGGACCTGGGCCACAGTGCTCCTGGGGAAAAAAGAAGCCAGGTTCATGTTCAAGCTGATCCTGAAATGGACAGGAAGTAAAGCTTGCGGGTGATGGATTTCTCTTTAATGCTGTCACATCTGTAGTCCTGGAGGTTTAACCTCTGGTTTTTGGCTGTCAAACCCACATTATTTCTGCAAACTTGACACCAGATGACACCAGGGAGACAGAACTGAAGCGATAAAAATCTATTTAACAGATTTAGTGAAGCAAATACAAACTAATTAACAATTTTAGAATTGGGATTAAACACTAATTCTTTTAAACCATAAAAACTGAAGACGAACAAAGGGAGAAGAATGTTCTCCCTCTGAATAACTCAAAGGAGCCATCTGTTTGTCATTGAGAAAATGGCCCAATTGATAGATTTTGAACAAATTCTGACATCTTTTCTTCCTGGATTTGAATACATTATGGACAGTCATCCGGGAAAGAAAGCATATAACTTCCTGGCTGATGTGTCTATCTGGGCTTCCCTGAAGCTCCAGAAACAAGCTGCTTATGAACCGACTCAGAAGTGCGGAGGCAAGGACTAAAATGACACTGTGAATCCTCCTGGAGACTGAACTTCCAGCCAATGTGAAGGAAAGACAGCCTGGGGTTCCCCCTCCAACCTCACCTGGCAGTTGCCTTCCATGTATCTCCAGTGTCACCCCCAGTGGGGGCTGAGGAGCCTCTTCTGCTGCTGTCTGAAGCTTTCTAAATTAAGTGAAGTCGAAGCTATGAAATTGTGGAAATTGGGCCTCTGACCCCCCCCCCCCATCTCCTCACCTGAATATACTCAGCCTCAGTACACTGTCCGGTTTTAGAACACAGACTCTAGAATAGTCAGGTGCTATGTTTTGGATCTTTTTTTTTCAGTTTTTTTTATTTATTTTTTTTTTTTTGAGACAGGGGCTCCCTTTAGTCCTATCTGGCCTGAAGCTCGCTCTGTAGACCAGGCTGGCCTTGAACTCACAGAGATCCGTCTGCCTCTGCCTCCCAAGTGCTAGGATTAAAGGCGTGTGCCACCACTCCCAGCAATACCATGTTTTGGATCTTAAACATGCTAAAAGGCCGTGTGCTAAAAGTGCAACTTGATCACCAGCCTGTAGCACTACTGAGAGGTGGTGGAACCTGTAGGGGGACATGAGCTTGCTGGAGGTGCTCTCGAAGGTGATTCTAGGACCTTGACCTCTCCTCCCTCTCTCTGCTTCCTGGTGGTCATGTAGTGAGCAGTTCTGCTCTGGTTCACATGCCTAATCATGATGTTCTGTCTCAGTACAGGACCAAAGGAATGAGACCAAGCAACCATGTGCTTTCAAGCTATAAACCAAGTAAATCCTTCTTATGGCTTGATTATTTCAGGCATTTTCACAACAACAAGTCAGGTTACAGAGACAATTTTATGTGTGTGTGTGTGTGTGTGTGTGTGTAGAAGTTTGGTTATGTGCATATGGGTGCACATGTTGGAAGAACATGTGTGCACACACATGTGAAAGCATTGTCTACATTTTTTATGTATGTGCGTGTCTGTGTGATGGATATCCACATGTGTATGGATGCTCACAGAGGCCAGATGAGGGCATGAGATACCTTGGAGTTAAACTTATGAGCAGTTGTGAACTCCTGTGCTGGGACTTGAAATGGAGTCCTCTGGCAAGAGCAGCAACCACTCATAAGTGCTAAGCCATCTCTCCAGACAGTCCTGGCCTGGAACTTGACAAGCAAGCTCTACTGACCAGCAAACCCTGGGAATCTGCCTGTTTCCACTTCCCCCTTGCTAGGGTTATAAGCATGCGCACAACCGTGCATGGCTTTTTTTTTAAGAAGTTGTAATATTTATTTTATTTTTTTTGTGTGTGTGATTCCCAGGATTTCAGATATTCATCCATTTCTTCTAGGTTTTCTTTTTTTTTCACATAAATTTATTTATTTATTTATTTTTAACAAATCTAGACCCGTGTTCCCTCTCATTCCCCGACCCCGCCAGAGCTCATGCATTCTGCCAGACATGCTTTCCATCTCTTAGTCATTCTCAATATTTTCCATGGGGAAGTTGACTGTTTTGAGCAGAAGTTCATTGTTTCAGTCAGTTCTTTGATGCAGTCTTTTTGTTGTTGTTGTTGTTTCCAAAATGCATTATGCCCAACTGCTTTGGACAAAAGCTCAGGGGCCCTATACAAGAAATACTTACAATTGGGTAATTGGCACTAGCATCCACAGATGAGGGATACCATTCGTCGTTTGTTTTTCTGGGACTGTGTTACTTCACTCAGCATGATGTCCTCTAGCTCCAGCCATTTTCCTGCAAAGCTCGTGATGTCATCTTTCTTTACTGCTGCATAGAACTCCATTGTGTAGATGTACCACATTTTCTCTATCCACTCGTCAGTTGAGGGGCATTTAGGTTGGTTCCAGCTCCTTGCTATTGTGAAGAGAGCTGCAATAAACATGGCTGTGCATGTATCTCTGTGGTGGCATAAGTCTTGAGGATACATGCCTAGGAGTGGTATGGCTGGGTCGGGTGGCAAGTTCATTCCAAGTCTTCCAAGGGTTCTCCACACTGCTTTCCATAGTGGCTGTACGAGTTTACATTCCCACCAGCAGTGGATGAGTGTTCCCCTTTCCCCACAACCTCTCCAGCACTTGGTATCATTTGTTTTCTTGATCCTAGCCAGTCTTATTGGAGTAAGATGATATTTATTCATTTATTTATTTATGTATTTATTTCGTATTTTTGTTTTTTTATTTTTATTTATTTTTTATGTTTATGAATGTACTGTCCACATATAGGTCTGTGCACCCAGAGGGTGTCGGATTCCCCTGGAACTGGAGTTAAAGACGGTTTTCAGCCACCATGTGGGTGCTGGGGACTGAACCCTGGTCCTCTGCAAGAGCAGTCGGCGCTCCCAACCACTAGGCTGTCTCTCCAGTCCCTATTTTGTATTTTTGAATCTCCCTATATTTTGGTCTCCCTATAGCCCCAGCTGGCCTGGAACTCACTCTGTAGACCAGGCTGGTCATGAACTCACAGAGATCTGCCTGCCTCTGCCTCCTGAGTGCTGGGATTAATGGTGTGCACCACCACGCCTGGTATAAGATGGTTCTTAGCTGCCATGTGGGTGCTGGGAATCAAACCCGGGTCCTCTGTAAGAGCACTCAGTGCTCTTAACCACTGAGCCATCTCTCCAGCCCAACATGGCTTTTTTTTTTAACTGCTGAAAATATTCTAAGTCACTTGGCACTTGGGGATTTTGGTGTACCTTGTGCCTAGCCCAAATGCCTGCATAAACAAATGTTCAAATCAAATCAATTAAACTGTCAATTGTCAATTATGTGTCAGTCAGAATGCCTTCTGAGTTAGTTTCAAGAGCATTATGAAGTAGATATTATTGTGTCTATTTTACAGATAAAACTATATCTTAGAGAAATTTAATCATTTGTCAACAGTCATACAGCTACTAAATGCCAAGACAAAGTTAAAACTCAGGCATGTTTAATTCCAGATCTGATGTCGAGCATGGTAAAGAACCAGCTGTTAGTACAGGTACACCATCACGTGTTCATTTACATTCCCAAGTCTCAGATATATTTGAGATTACTGAAGTATAACCCATACAAGTCAATTAGAGTTAAGGTGGAAAGGTCAACTGTAGATTGTGTCATCAGTCCAAACAAGACTGGGAGCCGTACTTGGAAGCTATTGTGAAGCACACCACTGGGGTCGGGTACTTAGACTCTTCCTTAGACTCTTGAAGGCAGCAGGGTTGTAGGCAACTGGCTCTAGGAAGCCAGAGAAATTCCATCTTGAGTTAGAAGAATTGCTGATAGACCAGCCAAAGTCCTCGGAAAACTGGCTCAGCAGAGAACTGAGGCTGCCCCCCACTTGATCCATGGAGACCCCAGTAGATCCATATTTGGAGCAGCTCTGAATGCTTTATTGGATTTGGGTATTACCACTGCCAATCACAGAGCAATCCAAATTCTTTTTATCTGCCTGTCAATGGCAAGCAAGCTTATGGGTTTCTGACAGTTGTGTAAATAGTTTCTTGGTTACAGCTCTACTCTAAAAGAGCCTTTGCTACCAGAAATGTATGCAGTTCTCCTGAACTGAGCCAGAAGCATCTAAGTCTCCTGGTCACAAACACACTTAAACACAGAAATAAATAGCATGAAAGCTTTTCAGACAAGGATTCCCAGTCTGTCTTTCTGGGTAATGGGTTGCCTGATTCCAGTTCATGTGTCTAGCACTAGGCCTGGCTGTAAGCAGTCACAGGGAGGTGAGGCAGCTCAGGGCCAGTCCAAGTACAGTAGCTGAGGATCAGAACTCAAATGCATAGTTGAGCTGCCTCAGTTTCCCCAGTAAGACTGAGAGCAGGTTCACAGTTCATACCGTTAGTCCCCTCCATTCCCCACTGCCTTCCAGGCAGGTATTTACATCAGGTAGTTAGCTCTTTCTAATTTGTGTGTGGTATGTGTGTTTGAATATGATGTACATGTATATGTTTATCTATGCACACTTGGGTATGTGTGTATGCAGGCATGCGTATGTCATGTTGTGTATGTGGTGATCCTCATGGGCATCTCTCTTTTTAGATAGAGTCTTTTCATTGTTTTTCTGCCATGTACTTCAAGCAAGCTGCCCTATCAGCTTCTGGAGACTCTATCACCTCTACTCCCATCTCTCTGTCGGAGCACTGGGGTTACAGACACTTGCACTACAGAATCGGGCTTTTTACATGGGTTCTAAGGATTCAAACTCAGTTCCCACGCTTTTGTGGCAAGTGTTTTTACCCACTGAGCCATCTGATCCAGCTCCAGTTCATAAGCTTTTGATATTATTTTTCATTATTTTAATGAAAATCTAAATCTAAGCAATGTAAGTATTTTATGAATTAACTAGATGAATGGCCCAGACCACAGAATTTCTGTTTTCACATATAGGGTGTGAACTAGGGCCTTTAGTTTCTACCTACTCTTGCTTCTAACTTCTCAAACTGCAGAGAAGCCCAACAGAACTGCTTTAACTGTCACAGCCAAATACTAAAGGAATAGAAATAGAAATGACCTCACAGTGTCCTGACAAATTTTAGAACAGAGGAGAAGAGATAGCCATTCTGAGTCATCCTGTGGCGCTGCACATGTAGCAAACTCGTGCTCGAGGCACATGCACCCGCTGCTGCCATCTCTGCACTGCACCCAATGACTTGGATTTAGCAAACGAATATCACCTGTCAAGCTAAATGAAGATTAACCTGAATTGTATTGACCTGGTGGACTTTTTCTCATATTATATAAATTTGTGAAAGTTTATCTCAGTGGTAGTACCTGTGGTGTTTGTATTTCAATCTGTGTATTTGTTTGGGTTTTAAAGAGATTATATTTTATTTAATATCTGCATGGATCTAAGTCAATTGTGATACTAAAGTAATTTATGAGTATTTTTCCTTTAATCATTTAAGCTTGAAGCATTACCATTTTCAGGACATTACATCATTTTTNTTTTTTTGGTCTTTTTGAGACAGGGTGTCCCTGTAGCTCTGGCTGTCCTGGAACTCACTCTGTAGACCAGGCTGGCCTTGAACTCACAAAGATCAGCCTTCCTCTGCCTCCCAAGTGCTAGAATTAAAGGCATGCGCCACCCTGCCCGGCTATCATCAATTTCTTAAACCGAGTGGAATTTATCCTTTAAAGGTTGGCAGGTATGGCTAGTGTATTTTACTACTAACTTATTTTTTCCCTGGAAACAAGGTCTTATGGAGCCAAGGCTGGCCTCAAAGTTGCTACAAAGTCAATGATAACTTTGAGCCTCTGACCCTCCTACCCCCAATCTCCCAAGTGCTGGGATTACAGGCAGGTATCATCTCAACTGGTTTATGTGGTTCTGGGGGTTGAACCAGGACTTCCTGCATGCTAGGTAAGCACTCTATCAGCCAAATTACATCCTGAGCCATTAATTTTTCATGACCTTCTTATTCATTATCTATCCACCTGACAAGTGATTAAAGGGCTAACAGTGTTACTGGGAGACCTGCCCATCTGACCACGTTAACTATCCTGAACAGAAGTAGAACCGGTTCTAAAAGTTCTGATAGCAAGTCCCCAAAGATGAGCGTTTGGCTGGAGAGGCAAAACACTAGATGTAGGTGCAGTAGAGCCAGAGCGACAGAAGGATGGCACGGATGCTCACCCCAGAGTTTCCTCCCCCCATCCCCCCACCACTGCAGACGTGACTGCAGAGACTCCCCAGAAGCTGGAGAGGACAGAGCCTATGGCTAGAATCCACTGGCTCCAGCTGGAAAGAGGTCAGGGCTAAGAGAAACCAGACTAGAGAATTCCCACAGATCAACAGTAGCCACAGAAAATAATGGCCTACAGAATGTAAAACACCAAGGCCACCCGAATAAACATCAGGTCACCTCTTGATTGAGTTAAATGGAGGAAAGGAAGCAAGGCTTGGAAGAAATCACTATCATGTTACTTCTCTGCCACCACACTCCATATCTGGCCCTTTGACCATGGCCCAAATTCTTTTTTATATATTTTTTTTTATTTTATTTTGTATGTTATGAATGTACTGTCTGCATGTAGGTCTGTGCACCCGTGTCATGCAATGCCGCGGAGGTCAGAAGAGGGCGTCAGATTCCCCTGGAACTGGAGTTAAAGACGGTTCTCAGCCGCCATGTGGGTGCTGGGGATCGAACCCAGGTCCTCTGCAAGAGCAGTTGGTGCTCTTAACCACTAGGCCATCTCTCCAGCCCGACCATGGCCAAAATTCTTGAGTAGTGCTAGGATCTATGGAGGGGATTACTCAGGGCTGCCCCTGCTCAGCATGAAGCAAAGACCACAGACTACGGAGCAATGTGAATGGCGGAGGTAGATGCCCAACAGCTGGTCACCATTTGAGATTAGTGCTGTGCCCAGCCTTCATCAGAAAAGCTTCTTACTGCA
Source organism: Rhizomys pruinosus (assembly GCA_009823505.1). Classification (NCBI taxonomy): domain Eukaryota; kingdom Metazoa; phylum Chordata; class Mammalia; order Rodentia; family Spalacidae; genus Rhizomys; species Rhizomys pruinosus. The sequence continues at coordinate 76,403 of VZQC01014314.1, forward strand.
GTGGGCAGAAAGAATAAGAGAAGGTGGGGAGGTGGGAAGAAAGACGTCTTCTGGACGTGACATGGCCATGCACTCATGAATTCGCAGCAGCCGTGGCATCTAGACCTACATAAGAGTAGTCATCAACATTTCACAATGGGGGGAGAGGGGGGCACGAGGCCCCAACCTTCGTGCCGGTTGTTAGGGAGGCAATGTCTTTTTCTTCAGTGGTATAACCACAGATAAATTTACCTTTATCCAGCAAAGTCCCTCCCACCCAGGCTCAGGCAAAACATTCTAATTAAACTCTGTGAGTCATACACAAAAAGAAGACATGAAAATTGGACAGGGACTTGTTGGGAAGAGGGGTTTCAGAAAGAGATAGAGGGGGTAGAAGAGAGGACTGGGAGTGGAAACTACTGAAAGACATTGTATAGATATATAAAACTGTCAAGAGAGGCTGGGCTGTGGTGAGCACAGTGAGCTAAGCAACACTGTACATTCTCTGCTCCAGCCTGCTGAGGCCACAGTGCACTTTGCTAGGTCAACCATCAGTTCCACTCAGCATTAATTCCAAATGACAGTGGAGGGAGCAGAGGACATAGAGATGGTTAAAGAGCCATCCACCCTACAGATGTGGGTGAAGTGCTGGCCAGTTGAACCAGTTAGCTGCTGGATACCTTTTTCGTCATACATTTATCAAGCAATAATCTCTAACATGGAATGAAGGTAGATGCTCAATCCAGAATATCGTTCTGTATCTGGCTGCACATAATGAAGCCATTCCCATATCTTGGCCATTGGCCTGAACTAAGACAACAACTCTGCTAATGTGACTATAACAAAATCTGTTCAATGAAAACCCCACGTAATGGCAGTATTTATTAATGCTTTCTAATATTAATAGGTATCATTAATCTTATGCAATAGAAACTGCCCACATAGAAGACTGCACTTCACAGCTCTTCCAAAGCTGTAGGGTTGTTGTTGTTGTTGTTGTTGTTGTTGTTGTTGTTTTTGTTCATTTTCAGTCTCCTTCTGCCACTCTGACTACAATCTGCCAGACACCCTCCAATTTGCCATCCCCACAAGGTGTGGGCTAGGGGGACAATAATGCATGTTCTGCACAGGAAAGTAGCCTGGTCAGCAACTGAGAGCTCTCTTGTCTCACTCACATCCACCAAGAGGAGAGTGAACACAGGAGATCTCCCTGTTGGTATGACACATTTTTACCTTCAGACCTCAGTTCAGGTGCCACTTACACCAGGAAGCTTTCTCTGCCTCTCTTCTCCATGTCAACAAAAACTGAATGAAGCTCTGTCCAGTAAGAGTCCCCCAACATGGGGCTAAATAGAGGACTCAGTGGTAGACATCAACCACTGCTCTTCCAGAGGACTAGAATTCAGTTCCCAGCAGCCATGTGAGGCAGCTCAGAACCTGCTGTAACTCCAGCTCCAAGAGATCTAATGCCCTCTTCTGGCCTCTGTGGGTACTGCACTTATGCCCACAAATACACACACACACACACACACACACACACACACACACACACACAAACAATTAAAATAATAATTTTAAAAACTTGAAGATTCCTGAACATCATTTTCACAATTGTCCATCATATACTCCTTCTGGGCAAGGTCCAGGCCAAAGCATAGGAAGCATGCAATAAATAGTCAAGTATGAATGGGTGGATTATTATATAGATGAATGAACTGATAGATGGGTGGGAGAATAGGAGAATGAGAAGATGATGTGTGGGTGGATGCATGGATGGATGCATGGATGGATGGACAGATGTTTGGATGGATGGATGGATGGATGGACAGATGTTAGATGGATACATGGATGATGGATAGATGGATGGATGAATGCATGGATGGATGGACAGATGTTAGATGGATGGATGGATGATGGATGGACAGATGTTAGATGGATACATGGATGATGGATGGATGGATGATGGATGGACAGATGTTAGATGGACAAATGGATGACGGATGGATGGATGGATGGATGATGGATGGATGGATGAATGCATGGATGGATGGACAGATGTTAGATGGATGGATGGATGGATGATGGATGGACAGATGTTAGATGGATACATGGATGATGGATGGATGCATGGATGCATGGATGAATGCATGGATGAATGGACAGATGTTATATGGATGGATGGATGATGGATGGACAGATGTTAGATGGACACATGGATGATGGATGGATGGATGATGGATGGACAGATGTTAGATGGACACATGGATGATGGATGGATGGATGGCTCTATATGAGGGAAGGAGGATTCTCTAATATGATGATTTAAGTGAGATCTCTCCATAAGATGGCACTCATAAGTTTCTTAATTTGTGGTTTCTGCATTTCTCTCTCATTTCAAATTGTCTTAGAATCATTCAGTGTATGTATTACATAGCAAACATAACTTGTTCAGCACAACTGTCCATGTCTCATGCTCAATCACACTCCTCACCATTGCAAACATGTTCTTCCCCCTGGGACACCAAGACTTGAAGGCAGTAAAGTTGCTTGGTGTCCATGCCTGATGGCCTGAGTTCCATCCCCAGGATACACATGGCAAAATGGGAGAAGTGACTCCTGTAACTTGTCCTCTGACCTCCACATATATGTTCTCATCCTCAAATAAATAAATAAACATTTTTTTCACTAAAGAGCTAAAGTCAGAATAAACATTCTTAAAGACAGGAGTGACTCTGTATCATTCTGTTTTGACTCTGGGGGCCATTCTGCATCTTGTCCAACTGTTACAGAGTCAGGGAAGAGCATGGGTCCCTAGACAGTATGGGAAATAAAGCTCTTCTTCCACCACCCAGCCCCACCCACAAAGAGTCAGCAGAAGAGGAAAGCCTAGACTTGAAATAGCCACTAACCTTGGAACCATGAATTTCGCATAACAGAATAATAAGCTCTTCCATTTGCACAGGACTCCGTGCCACACAAAGCAACTCCACGTAACAAAAATAGTTCTGACGCCAAGCACTTGGATTTATTCTCCTTATTTGCCCCTCATACCAACCCCAGAGAGAGGTCTTAATGCATCTGATTCCACAGATAATAAACTGAGATTCACCCAAAGCACAGGTGGTAGTTGGCAGAGCTGTTTGGACTCAGTTTGTGTTGCTGTTCATTTGTCCCCCATCACTGCGTTCTAACAGGTCATTTCACTGTTGAGTGGGAAGCACCCGGCAATAGGGAGAAAACCTTTGGAGATTTATTTATTCATAGGCATGTGCATCTCTGTGTGTATATGTTGTGCATGTACTGGTGCCCACAGAGGCCAGAAGAGGGCAGCAAATCCCCTGGAGCTGGAATTACACGTTTGTAAGCCGCCTGACGTGGGTAGTGGAAACCAAACTCGGATCCTGTAGAAGAACAAGAAGTGTCTTGACCACTGAGCCATCTCTCCAGCCCCGGGAAGGGATCATGTATGTAATATATAATTGCCTGTTTGTGCCTGTATTTGTATATATGTGTGCACACACTTGCACACATGAGTATACACCACATGCACATGCTAACTCTGTGAGAGTAATACTTGCCTGCACATGCTAGGCACATGAACAAGAGCTGTCTCCCTCATCCTTTCACTTCATCCTTGTCTACTTCCATGAGAAAGATATTATTCCCATTTCAAAATCTGAGAAATTATGGAAAAGCCAACGGCCAGGCCTGATATTCAAATTCAACACGATGTGACTTTGAAGCTTTGGTCTTCTGTGTGGTTCACCACAGGATGTTGACAAAATTCACCTGAGTGGAAGAACTTGGACATTCTGGGAAAGGATTCCTAGAGTGACCCATCTATTCTTCTTCCTATTTTCAAGCTGAAAACCATTTGATATTTTCCTAAAATTTTCTCTGGTCCTTAACACAGTCTGTTCTTGTGCCAGAAATGCTTTTCCCTGAGGCTGTAGGGAGAACTCCTACACAGCCTGGAAGACCAAGGGCAACTCTCACTTCTACACTGCCTGTCTTGATACCTCTTCACCAAAACATCACCAGCTCGCACACTGTCCTTCCCCTCCTAAATCCCACCCCTGACACTTCATCATGACATGTAGGCACCTAAACACACACACACACACACACACACACACACACACACACACACACACAATTCTTTCAGCTCATGGGTCTTCCTAGAATCACAAATCCTCCATTGCAGAAGGTCAAGAACTGTAAGAGCCTAGCACTTCTCTACCTACACTAGCACTTCTTTACTTACAATCTATCCAGGTAGCCTGCCACAGCTGCCACAGGCATAAGATCCTGGCAGGAGGCACAGTGGAATTGCTGAGTAACATAATGATGGGGTAAAGAAAGCCCAGCTCAGTGGCCTACACTGTAATCCCAGAGTTTAGGAGACAGGAATGGGAAGACCTTATCTCAAAAAAGAAAGAAAGAAAGAAAGAAAGAAAGAAAGAAAGAAAGAAAGAAAGAAAGAAAGAAAGAAAGAAAGAAAGAATAAGGAAAGAGACAAAAGACTGAGCACCAAAGGACAGCCGTCTCAAAAGGCAAAATCAAAAGAAGAAGGAAAGAAAACAGTAGGGTCAAATTCCAAATCTTTGATGGTGGTAGCTGCAGGGAGACAGACCTACAGCGGGAATGAGGAAGAGAAGGACAGGAAGATGCTTCAACAGGTAAAGTAAGGAATGTGGCAGGATCCCAACCCATGGACCAGGTACAAAGAACTGAAATCTGTAGCTAGAAAATTCAAAACTAACTCTCCTTCCTTCTTACCTCCTTTCCCTCCTCTTCCCTCTCCTCCATTCTATCAGTTACATTTAATGTCACTGTAATAAAATATTTCAGAGAAAAACTCCTTAAAGAAAGGTCTGCTTTGGCTCTTGGCTTGGGAGCTGGGCAGTCCAGTGGGGAAGGCATGGCGGAGCTCAAGCAGCAGAAGCCAGTGGAGGAGACTCCTCATATCACAGCAGACCAGGAAGCAGGGAGTGAGTCAGGACCAGAGGCAGACATGACCTTCAAAATCCTCCCCTTAGTGAATTACTCCCACAGTCAGGCTCCACAGCCTTCAAAAGAGTCCCACAAGGTGAGTAATGCTTGTTCAAAATACAAGCCCATGGGGGACATGCAAGCCATAACATACATGCGGTACTTACTCTGTGCTAGACCCCAGCTGCAAGAGTTTTGCAATTATTAACTATGCTTCTCTTCAGAGCCTTTTGGGATGGCCACAGGAAAGTGAGTGTAACGTGCCAAGTGTGACGCTCTCTGATGCGAGAGGATGGGTAAGGAAAGACCACACAGCTGAACCACTTCCTCTTGGGACCTCTGGGAGCCTTTAGCCAATAAGGAGTTACATTAGTGTGAACCAACTTGAGAAGAGACGGAGATACAGAGAGAACCCCTACTGTCTCATTCTCAGACACTTGAGTATCCCCAGCCCCAGCCTCAGGCCCAGAGGAAGACTTCAAGATGGGTCCAGCCCGGTTACTACCAGAGAGAACCCAAGAAAAAAATGCCTAGCTGAACCTCACTGACTCAGATTCATGAGCAAAGGAAATATTTTAAGACAGTGTTCTGGAGTGGTCAGCTGGGTGTGATAGCTAGCTTTAATTGTCAACTTGACACAACCTGGAATTAACCTGAGAAGAGAATTTCAGTGGGGGCTTCTCGACATTGGGTTGGCCTGTAGGCATGTCTGGGAAGATTGTTTTAATTATATGGGTTGATATGTGGGATGACAAAGCCCACTGTGGGCAGCACCATCCCCTAGGCAGAGGGTCCTGAATTGTCTGAGAATGGGGAAACTGAGCTGAGCCCAAGCAACTGAGCACTTGACTGCGGATGTGATGTGACTCGCTGTTTGAAGTCCCTGCCCTCCACTTCTCCACAATAGTGGACTGTAACCTAAAGTTTCAAGATGAAAAAAATTCCTTTCTCCCCTAAATTGTTTTTTGTTAAGAGATTTTTTAAATATTTTTATTTTATTTTATTTTATTTTATTTATGGGTATGAATGTACTGTCTGCATGTAGGTTTGTGCACCCGTGTCGTGCAATGCCTCAGAGGTCAGAAGAGGGTGTCGGATTCCACTGGAACTGGAGTTCTCCTGGAATTGGAGTTACAGACGGTTCTCAGTCGCCATGCGGGTGCTGGGGATCGAACCTGGGTCCTCTGCAAGAGCAGTCGGTGCTGTTAACCACTAGACCATCTCTCCAGCCCTTGTTAAGAGTTTTTATCATAGCAACAGAAATGAAATTGTGGTACTAGATAACTGAAAGAGGTTTTTTGTTTTGTTTTGTTTTTGTTTTTGTTTTTGAGACAGGGTCTCCCTGTAGCCCCAGCTAGAGTCCTAAAACTCACTATATAGACCAGACTGGCCTTGAACTCACAGAGATCTACCTGCCTCTGCCTCCTGAGTGCTGGGATTAAAAGTGTGTGCCACCACGCCCAGCCTGAAAGAGGTTGTGACTCTCAATGAAGTGGTTGCTGTTAGCCCCCAGAACTCATGCCCCTAACTATTGCATTACCCTGCCTCCCTGCTTAATCTCACAATGAAACTAACTGGGGAATCCTTCCAAGGTTCCAAAGCTTGCTAAATGACACCTATTAATGCTTCCTGTGATCCTTCTGCCTAACTGCAGTTATAGTCATTCTAAGGTCAGTTGCAACATTTTCAACTCTTCCAAAATGTGCACATAAAACCAAGATAGACCTTGAATTCACAGAACCAAACAAGGATAGACAGAGTTGCGTGATAAGTCTTCCTGGCGAGCTGTGACCAAATGTCTACTCACCATGTATGTGGAACAATAGACCAAAGAAAGAATACTATCAAAATCCAACTTGATGAATCAATCTTATTGGGATTATTTACAGGAGTGTGGGTGAGGGGTCACTTACAGGAGCAGAAATGACTCAATGATTGCTGCATCACCAAAAGTCCATCAAGCATCAGCGATGGTCCCTGAAAGCAGGAAACATGGCGCACACAACACAACCTGCAGGCCACTCAAGAGGTTGGAGAATGTCTTTTCCAGGAGGTCAGTCCATCTGAGCCTCTTCCAGGCAGCTCAGCTGGTCTGAAAATCTCTCAGCAGTTCATACTGCTTATATGCTCAAAGAGGGAGGAACCTAGTGAATCTGGTCAGCTTCAGGAGCTTCCTGAGCTTAAAGAGCTTCCCTGCAGAACGGAATGTTTCTCCTCCCCTTAGAACACCCTGGGGTTTTTTTTCACCCCCCCCCCTTTTTTTGTCTTTTTTGAGACAAGGTCTCCCTGCCAACCTGGCTGTCCTGGAACTTGCTCTGTAGACCAGAGCTCACAGAGATCCACCTGCCTCTGCCTCTGCCTCCCAAGTGCTAGGATTAAAGGCTTGCACCACCATGCCCGGCCTTCACCCCCTTTTAACATCCTTGTCTTAACTAGCTTCCTTAGGAGGAAAGGGCTACCTAACAAACACACAGGGAAGCACTCTCCATTCAGTCCTACATCTCGATGCATCTTAAGAAGTTTGAGCAACAGAAATGCTGTCCATCTGCAGTACTGCAGGCTGGGTATACAGCCACTCCATCTAGCTAAAAGGAGCATGGTTGACTACTACATTCTCTAAGTCAGAGGTCACAAATTACAACGTATGGGTTAAATCTGGCCACTTGGCTTATAAATAAAGCTTTATTAGAACACAGCAGCATTCATTCATCTCTGTACTACCCATGGCTACATTCCAACTAGGCAGAAAATTAGCTATGAGAGACAACAGAATTCACCATATCAAAACACTACCTTGCCCTTTATATAAAGATCTTGCCAACTCCTGCTTGAGATAAGTGAAGCTTAGCCCTCTGTTTACATTCTAAATATTTCTTAACACATTCTCCTTTCCTAGTAGTAAATGAAAAGCTGAGGGGCTGGAGAGATGACTCAGTGGTTGGGAGCACCAACTCTTGCAGAGGACCGGGGTTCGATTCCCAGCACCCACATGGCGCCTAAGGACTGTCTTTAACTCCAGTTCCAGGGGAATCTGACACCCTCTTCTGACTTCCTCGGCATTGCACAACACGGGTGCAGCAACCTGCATGCAGACAGTACACTCATACACATAAAAAAATAATAATAATAATAAATAAATAAATAAAAGAAAATATATAAAAAAAGAAAAGCTGAAAGGAGCAAGGGGCTCCCACCCCCCCACAAAAAAAAAAAAACCCTGAGAGACCCCTGAGGACCAGATCTCCAACTGACCTCAAGAAAACAAAAACCTTGGTTAATCTGGGCTAACTGTGTGGCCTTAAGCATCCAAAAGGAAAGTAAAACCAGAAATAAATAATCAGTAAGACCAGAGAAAGTGTACTGCCGATATAAAGCTTGAGATCTTAGTAAAAAGACAAAAAGAAAAAAATAGAGAGAGAGGCACTGTTGTTTGCCTGTCTTCATTCTTACTGGCAGGTGCATCTGCTCTGTGGCTGCCGCTGCTTTTGCCACTCCTCAAAGACACGAGACACAGCTTTTTAACCCTCCAATATGGACTGAAGTCTCATGTCTCTCCAAGAATCCTCCAAACCTTCAATGCCAGATGGGGACTACTGAGATACCCAGCTTGTGGACTAAGCAGCTAAGGGGATTTCAGCCTCATCAGAGTATAGACTACCATTGTTGGACTACCAAGGCTGTATCATGGAGGCCAGTGCAGGGGGATCAAGACAGGACACGTGCTTACTGTACTTCATTTGGGGGACCATGGGAGGGAAAGACCCGGTGTGGAGCATAAGGGAAGGATTGGTGGTTGTTTGGGCTTGCCAAGGAGGAACCTCTGAGCACTTCCTTAAGGAAAATAGGACATCTTTTAGGAAAAAAAAAATCCTCCAATTCAGGTGATAGTGCATGTATGTATGTGTGTATTTATGTATATATATAACTATGTATATATATATGTATATATATTGAAGCAATACAAGTTAGAGAGAACAACAACAACAAAAGAACTGGGAATAAAACTCTAGAAAGACTCAGAAAACGATGTAAGACATGTATGGCAGAGTGCAGGGAGTCAGGTGGAGTGGGGGGCATGGAAAGGGAAGTGAGTCTAAATTCAACTGAGAAATGATGTATGATTTATGGAAAAAGTTTAATAACAATAAAAAATAAATAAATAATTAGAAAAAATGTAATCCAAGGTGAGCCTATGACTGAGTAGTGCTAGGAGAAGACTGTCGTGACACCAGCGTGGATCTGCTTCGGTTGCGCTGCTGTGAGCCCTAGTGTCAGCCTGCTGTGAAGGGAACACTGCCAGGAGAAACCTCTACACAAGTATTTCAATTCTTCCAGTGTTTAATAATGACAGTCATTACTATATCAATGGTATTATGCATGAATTCCTGCCACCTCCTCAGTTCTAACAACTCTTTAAATATGTACGTGTTAAGCTTAGTAAATTGGGTCTTTGTCATTTGCTTTAAAAAAAGAAAAAGAAAAAAAATTCTCCTTTCCTTCATTGCCACCTTTTTTTCAAAACAATTTTTTTTAATTTCTGAGACAAGGTCTCATGTATCCCAGGCTAGCTCAAACCAGCTAGATAGCCAGTGATGACCTTGAACTCCTGATCCACTTTCCTCCATTTCCCAAGTCCTGGGATTTCAGGTCTGTGTTCCACTCTGGCTCTAAATTTTTTAAATTATGAAATATTTCAAGCATAGAGAAAATAACAGTGGATGATAAGTAGCTCTGTTATGTAGCCAGTGCTGAGACTGAATGGATGCTAACATTTTGTCACCTTTGAAAATAATAATAGAGCAAGAATAGCCCTAACTCTTTCCCATCTCCATTGTCATTTTCTCTAAGACGTAATGTTTCCATCTTGTCCCATTATTACAAACTTAGACCTTCTCCACAGACTTGTGCAATTTCCATGTAGGTACTATCATCACACAGTACATATCTTTTTGTAATATTGTTTCCCCTCGGTGTCGCTTTTGAGATCTGTAGATATTGCTACATGTATATCTAGTTCATTCATTTTAATTGAATCATGGCATTACGTTTTATGAATAAACCGCAGTTTATATCATCCAGTTATGAAACAACTGGATGAAGGAATTTTGGTTGTTTTTATTTTTCACAATGCTGTAATGAACAGCCTGGTCCTATCCACTTCCTTGTGCACTATGCACTAGTGCACACATTTTTCTGGAGAGTGTGATTAATTATCTTTGGTTCACCCGTCCTAAGACCACTCTCTACCCTTTTCTATTCTGCTGTGGCCTCGGGGTTTTGAACCATGCTGACTAATCAACAGGCTCCTTTGCCTGCTGCATCCTGACGTGTTGGCCAGTGAAGACAATCAATAGGACACGGGAAGCAGGTGGAAAATGAGTTCAGGGTCTTCACTGTCCTGGTTCCCTTCATATGTGATCACAGCAAGCTGACTAAGCTCCTCACAGGCCCTGGCTGACTTTCCCTCACAGTCCTCTCCATCTCCAAGTTCCAGTAGCTGTTCTTCCAGCTTTCCTTTTCAGACCTAAGTGTGGTAGGGTCCCACCAACACTGGATGCTGCCCTATCTCTTGTGTATAGCTTTCTTTTGGGGGCAGGGGTCTTTGTGAGATAGGATCCCAGCTGGCCTGGAGCTTGCTATGTAGATCAGGCTGGCCTTGAACTCAGAGATCTGTCTGCCTCCGCCTCCTGAGTGCTAGGATTAAAAGCGTGTGCCTAGCCAGGCGTGGTGGCACACGCCTTTAATCCTAGCACTTGGGAGGCAGAGGCAGTGAGTTCAAGGCCAGCCTGGTCTACAGAGTGAGTTCCAGGGCAGCTGTGGGCTATAGGAAGACCCTGTCTCAAAAAAGACAAAAAACAAAACAAACAAAGTGTGTGCCACCATGCCTGGCCCTTTTCTAAATAGTTGCTTTACAGAGCTCTCCTCAAATGATTAGAGCATGTCACCTGTATCCTGACAGAGTCCTGGGTGATACACCAGGTATCTTCAACTTCAGTCTTTTCTTTTTGAAGCTTTGGAGCAATTTTATTAGAATTTAAAGAAAAATCCTCAGCGCAGGTGAGCTTGGAATCTCAGAAGCTGCCTTGAGAAGAATGGAGGGGAGAAGAAAAAAGGCCATGAAGCCATTGCAGGTTTAAAGCCTGCATGGAGATCAGACATGTGGCCAACTGGAAGCAATTTAAGGGAGGAAGGATTTATTTCAGTGTAAGATGCAAGGAGATACAATCCATCATGGGAGGAAATCACTGCGGCAGGAGCATGAAGCACTGTGGCCACAGTCAGAAAGCAGAGAGAGATGAAGGCGTGCTCAGCTCACCTGGGTCTCTGGCCCACAGAAGCGTTCCGCCCACATTTTGGGCCGGCCTTCCCATCTCAATGAACCCAATCTAGAAAATCCCTCGCAGATATCCCAGGAGCCTTGTATTCTCTGTGATTTTAGATCCTGTCAAGTGGACGATACTAACTCACCATGCTCCCCAAAGTAGCTGTGTTGATGGAGTTATCCCAGATAACCCTGTGAACTCCTCCTATTTTCTCAAAACTTGCTGTGAATTATATTTGTTGTGGCTTGAATGTGAATATCCACTCCCAGACATCTGAGATGTCATGGAGCCTTTAGGCGGTAGGGACTGGCTAGCAAAAGCGGGCCACCATAGACAGACCTGGTTCAGCTCCCTGCTTTCTAAGGCCTACCACGGAGAGAAGACCTGCTGTTTCACCAGGCCTATGATGGACTGCGATCTCCTGAATCTGTGAGCCCAATAAATCCTCTATTAATTTACAGACCTTCATTTTCTGGGTTTATAATTTGTGATTTTCAGGCCTTTGTGTTAGACCTTGCTTTGCTATTACTGCTTTTATACAAAAATTCTCAGAATTCATTCTGTTTCTGAATCTTCAATTCCTTACTGTCTATAAGTTTCGAAAATGTTATCAGATAGTATCTCTGTATCTCTTTTTATATTGCCTCTGTCCTGATCTCTTTCTCCTGTGTATATAATTTGTCTCTTTGTTTATCTACCTGTTATTTGTCCAAAAAATACACATACATACACATTTACTCTATTGTAAACACACAGAATTTTTCCGTATCTTTGTCATTCTGTCCTGCCTTTTCAGAATTTTCTCAGATCTTGCCTCCATTTCATTAATCTGTTCCCCAAGTCCATTTAATTTGCTGCTTAAAAAAATCTGATATTAGAGGCTGAAGAGATGACTCCGTGGTTAAGAGCATTTGCTGCTCTTCCAGAGGACCGCAGTTCAGATCCCAGCATCCACAGTGGAAGGTTCCCAGCTACAAACTACAGCCCCAGGGGATCCTACACTCTTCTGGCCTTCTCAAGCACACACAGTCAAACACACATACTAATAAATAAGTAAATAAATATTTTTTAAAATTCTATTTCTCTTTGTATTTCTGATGACTACAATTTTATTGTAGAAATTTTATTTGTTTTTTTCTATTTGTTCTTTTCTTATATGTTGCCTTTTAAAATCTGAGCATCTTCAATGCTTAGATATCTAATTATCCTTTCTATTGCAACTCCTTTCATTCTAGATGGATAATCCCTTCTTTTATTTTTCTGTGAGTGCTCACCTTGAATCATACTAACATCTCATTCCTAACATTCTGCTTTAAGCAAGCTCAAGACTTTCCTCTCATTCTACTGTGGGTGTTAAAACTATGCCTGCTTCCAATGGATGAATTTGCAAAAAAAAAAACAAAACTGCAAACTAACAGAGCCAAGAGCCCCCACCTCACACACACACACACACACACACACACATACACACATGCCCACACATCCATACATATACCCAAAACCACACACATGCATGCAAATACATGTACATGCACATACACATACACAGCACACACATGACTCACACACACACATATACATGAACATACACACATACACATACACATATAAGCTACAACTTCAGCTCTACTTTTGTTTTCAATTCCCTCTTCCCTTTAAATCTCTATAGATTTTTCTTTTTCTTGAAAATTCAGCTACCCATTTTGAGTTGTCTCCAGAATTTCTATATATTTTTACATGGGGAGTTTTAAGCATTCCTAATCACCTTCCCTGGAACCAAAAGCCAAACTGAATATGTGATATGTAACAATTTTTTTTTTTGGTCTTTTTGAGACAGGGTCTCCCTGTAGCTCTGGCTGTCCTGGAACTCACTCTGTAGACCAGGCTGGCCTTGAACTCACAAAGATCCACCTTCCTCTGCCTCCCAAGTGCTGAGATTAAAGGCATATGTAACAATTTTTAAGCTACTTTCATATGTAACAAATTTTAAGCTACTGTGAAGTCAAAATAGCAAACTAATGCTGGGGAACCTTGCTGCAGACTTCATGAACTTATGAATGAAAGGCAGCACCATTACCCAGAATTCTCTTGGGCCTTCGAATTTCAGAGGCACTGCATCAAACTTTAGCCCTGCAAAATTTAATGCTTACCTAACCTCAAATAAATTACACTCCCCCAAACTCAATCTTAAAATGCAAATGTTGGTGTCTCATGGTACTAGAGGTTCCAACCGTATATACATTCATTGAAGATAGATTTAGCTATTTCCAAATTCAATGGCACAATTCTATGCCTTTTCCTGAAGAATGAGATCTATTTTGTCTCCTTTTGATGATTCAAGGTCATCCCTTCCAGCTTCAGTAATCATGAAGAAAGAAACATCTGCCAGGACCAGTGTGGCCTGTAGGCCTGTCACCAGAAGCCCAAGACTACTGGGCATAAGGGGGGCAGACTCTGCGACAGCTGCATTTGCCCATTAGACACTCACACTACCGAGAAGTGAGGAGAGACAGCTGGGGAGATCAAGAACAGATGCAAAGAAAGCACCTTCTGTGGAGGCCGATCTCTCGGTGTCTTCAGGATGGCCGGAGAATGCATTAGAGCAGCCCTGGTTTATATAGGAAGAAATGGGGCTGCTAAACAACACCCCAAGATCACACCACAATAAGTGAGGAAGCTAAGAATGAGACCCTCTTCAGCACACCACTGCCACCAGGAGGAACTGGTGATACCCCCTCAGAAGCCCAGAAGTTTCTGGCTCTTTGGCCTCTTACAACCTCTCTGTCTGTCTGTCTATACCTACTATCTCATGTGTGTGTGTGTGTGTGTATAAGTTAGGAGTCAACCCCTGGTGTCATTCCTCACACACCCTTCAAATTGGAGGCAGAGTCTCTCACTGGCATGGAGCTCACCTAGTAGCTGAGCTGTGCGTGAACTCCAAAGACCCTCCTGTCTGCTTCCCCAGTGCTGGCTCTACAATCTGCACCACCATGCCTGGGTTTTTATAAGCACTTTACCCAGTCATCTTCCTGACCCCCACTTAGGACTTCTTGAAGCACCTGTTTATCTTATATTCATCTTGAACCCCACGCCCTTGGAACAAGTGGATCTAACAGAGATTTACCGGATGACACTCTGGACTCACATTGTCCCCCAGTCATGAGCACCGCACCTGACACCACTCTATTCCAGAGCCACCCTGGAAGAGCCGCACAGCCAGTGCTCCTGCGTTCGTGTTCCTCCCCCAAGATCAGCGTCTAGTGGAGATTTTGGCCCTGGCAGCCGGGACTAACTAAAGCCTAATCCTTCGTGGTGTCCCTGGCTAGGCCAGACGCAGCATCTGGCATAGAGCCAGACCCATCTCAGGTGCCCAGAAAGCCTTGGTGATTGCAGTGGATGGGCTTTTTGATTTGAGGAGCTTCAGACACGGAACAGTGCTGACTCCGGGAATCTCAGCTCCCTGCGATGACTCATCCATCAAGACCTCTTTAATGTAGAATTATGGAAATGTTCTGCCTGGAGCTGTCTTAATTAAGAACAACCTGATCCCAACTGTAGCCTCCAAATGGACTCCCCTCCCCTTCTCCTCTCTCCTTTTCTCCTTGACACTTAAAAGCGGAACCTGGCCACCTTTGGACAATGATTTCCTTCTCACAGCCTGTTAACAGGCTGTTCAGTAACAGTTGAGCTAGGTGGAGCTGGCAGCCCTTGCACCTATAGGAGGCTCCCTAACAGGCAACCTAAACAAGTAAAAGAGATCTCTTCCACACCTGCCATGAGCTAGTTCTCAGGAAGGCTGGAGCTGAGCTTGCAAACAGACCAAAGAGAACCAGGCGGTGTTCTTCCTCACTCCCCATCCCTATCACAAAGCTAGTTTATCCCAGGGACTATATCCTTTTAACAGGATGAAGATAGACTCCTTTGAGCCCCTACCACCCCAGAGCTCCAGCCATAGGCCAGAGCAAGCTGAGCTTAAAGCTTCAAGGAAAGAAGGAGTAGAGCCATTCTCTCTATGTGCACAAGGACACCTGTTTAGGAGAATACAAAAGATAGGACTCCAGGAAGGTCTGGCTTCCCGCATCAAAGTTCTAATCCTAGCCCGGAGCCATGCACAATCTGACAGTTCTATTAGTCTGTCTCTGGATTCCCCATCCCCGTGCTCATTGTACATGTCACATCTTCATTCAGCGAGTGTTACTCATGTGTGGTAAGGTCCCCACCTCTGTGGCTCCTCCACACTTACAATACGCTTCTGGGAAGAAGACAGAAGCCAGTGGATCCCTGGGACTCACTGACCAAGCCTAGCCTACTTGGCAAGTTCCAATGAGAGACCCTATCTCAAAAAAAAAGTGGATGGTAGCTGAGGAATAGCAAATAAACCCAGGTCATCCTCTGGCCACCACATGCATGTGCATACACATGCACACATGCTCCCATACATCTGAACACACACACACACACACACCCACATATACGGAAAAATTAAAATTTTTAAACCAAATATTTACTAGACAAATTAGAGTTTTCAAGGACTATTTCTCATCACATGTGTTCGTGTTTTAGTTGATAGCTTTAGGCTTCTCTGGTCCCCAGGTTGTTGATAAAATGTAAATAAAACTGAGCTCCTTTGGGAGTTCGCCATTTCAGAGCTCTAGGAATGAGCTTCTTGTAATGATATGATCAGTCCTGAAATCGTCTGTGGTGATCTTAAACAAGAAAATCTTGAATAGAACCTGACTGGAGGTAACTTCACCAGAGTGGGCAAGATGGGGCATCTGAAAACCCACTCCCCTTGATTCATCTAGCTGCCCTAACTCACTCACCAGGGTGTCGAGAACTCTAGTCCCAGGAAATGGATCCTTCTTGCCTAGGACTTGTCTCTGCTCTGTCACTGACCCTTTCCGCTGGCTTTCTGTCACTCGGACGGAAAGTCTTAGAGTGTGGTCCCCAAGCAAGCAGCAGCACCTCCTGAGAGCATGAAAAAAATGTACATTCTTTTTATTTATTTTTATTTTCTTGGTGTTTTTGAGACAGGGTCCCCCTGTAGCCCCAGCTGGCCTAGAACTCGCTCTGTAGACCAGACTGGCCTTGAACTCACAGAGATCTGCCTGCCTCTGCCTCCCAAGTGCTGGGATTAAAGGGTGCACCACCACGCCTGGCGAAATATACATTCTTAGACCTCACCCCAGAACCACAAAATCAGAAAGCCTAGGACTGGGGCCAGCAATCTGCACTTGAACCAGCCCTCCAGGTGATTCTGAGGCACCAAGTTTGAGAATCACTGCTCTAGGCAGAGGTACACCCTTAGCAACTCTGCAAAGCCCATAGGAATTGCTGTGTAGCACAGACAGAGCGTCCTCTGGGAGGATGGAGCCACAAGCATGCACTTGCAAAGTACAGCCAGCGATATACTGCAGACCCATTCCCTCCCTCAGAGCTGTGCCCTCCTCAAGTGAACATGGCTGTAATCAGAACCCCCCACACACACCCAGCCAGCCTTCTGCACCACCGCTTGCCAGCTCCTCCCTATGTTGTTTGCAATCCTGAGTGCACTGTGGCACTCCATGCCTCCTTTGTCCAAGCTCCTCTAACTGCAATTCCTTTTTCCATTTTCACCTAGAAAACACCTGCAACTTCTAAGACTCAGCCTGGTCATCTCTCCTTCCAAGAAATACTGCTGACTGCAAGGGAGTCAGATTCCACTCCACCTCAGCTTCTCACCTTGTGCTCAACGCCCCAACCTTGATACATTTTATGTGTTGGTTTCTTGTCTGTGTCAAGGGCAAAGCCTGTCTGATCCATCTGTTGCACAGTATCAACAGCATCTTCATTCCATGACCAAAGCTACTGTGTTACTTTCCTTATACCTGACAAGAAACAGTTTAAGGGAGGAAGAGTTTACTCTGGCTTCTAGTTCAAGGATATGGCTCAATCATGGAAGGGAAAACAGAATGAGAAGCAGAAGGCCAGCTGGTCCCATTGCACCTACAGCCGGAAAGCAGTGTGAACAAGAAGCAGAGCCGGGCCATACAACCACAGAGCCTGCTGCCAGCACTCACTTGCAAGTCTGCACCTCCTAAAGGTCCCCCAGCCTTCCCAAACAGCACCACTTAGCTAGGGACCAAACAGTCAGCACATGAGCCTGTGGGGACGTTCCACATTCACACCACAATACTTACTAAGTGTTGACTTCATAGCAGGCTCTCAGCACGTGTCCAGTGACTCAGCCTGAGAGAGCTCATTCACATAGGTCAACAGCAGAGAGGGAGGGAAGGAGAAGAGGAAGAAGCAAGATCCTTGCAGGAGTGTGAGATTCGATTCTTTTTCTCATGATTTGGAATCATTTCAAAGCTACCTCAAAAGCATGAGGACTCCCTTCCTCTCAGGGAGGATGAGTCAGTCCCTCTCCTGCAAGCCCCTCTGCAGAGTCATTCACAAAGCAGAAAAAGAATCTGCAATGTGGAGGTCTTTCCTCCCATGGGGTCTGGCTCAGTCTCAGCCACCGAAGAGCTATCTTGCAGTCCAGAATGTTCCATGCCTTCCTATAATGGCTCCTGTCAGAAGACCAATGGGGACAAGAGCAGATTAGGAATTCTGACACTTTGCTTCCTGTGACAAGGCTCTAATCACTTTCTCAAGACTCAAATCAGGGCCGTATGCCCTTCCTCCAAATAGCAGCTTAAACAGTTAGAAGATGTGCATTCTGCTCACTCCAGTAATGCAATGGTGGGGTCCTTGTTGAAACGTTGTGACCTCTGCACTAATTTCTACACTCAATAAGCAAAGGATGCTAATAAAATAAAGGTCTGTTTATATGCAAAAAGCATGAATTCTCAAAGCAAAAGAGCAAGCTGGAATGTGGAATGGAAAGGGATGCTGACAAAGTTGTTAGAGTCAACCAAAGGAAAGAGGATGATGTCTGCACAGGGCAGAGGCAGTGGAATGGGAAGATCATTAGAGGAGGATGTGAAATGTGCTTGAGCCATTAAACTGGGTATCAGAAAAGAACAAGACACTCCATGTCCGAAGACGCTGCAGAAATATCTAGTGCAGACCTTCTGATAGAAGAGACTTTATCAGCAGCATGCTCCCTAGGGTGAGCCCAGACGCATGCACACACACACACACACACACACACACACACACACACACACACACAGAGAGAGAGAGAGAGAGAGAGAGAGAGAGAGAGAGAGCTTCATTCACAATTCACACACAGAGAAAACATAAAACTGCACTCAGACTCATCATTGAAAGTAGGCAGTCCCTGACAGATACACATAAATATACTCACTGAAAGATTTTGAAATATTTATTCAGAAAATGAAAGTAAAAAATACTTCAGTCCCAATTATTTGTGTTTCATTCCAATGAAATGCTCTCTTTATGGTAATGAACCCTCTACAGCTAAAAATCCCTTGGACTGGGAGGGGGTTGGCTTATAGCTCAGTAGGGGAGTGCAGTCCTAGCATGCGTGAGGCCCCGAGTTGATTCCCAGTACTGCAAAAATAGACAACCAGCCCAGGCATGGTGCTGCAAACCTTTAATCACAGTACTAGGGAGGCAGAGGCAAGCAGAATTCTGTGAGTTCAAGGCCAGTCTGGTCTATGTACTGAGTTCCAAGCCAGCCAGGGCTACATAGTGAGACCCTGTTTAAAATAAATAAAATATATATAATATATTGGATTTGCATAGCAAATCTTTTCTAATTCACAAATGTTTTACCTTTAAAACAGGATTTGGGTAATGGTAGTAGTTTGGTAGTAGTTTGGAAAGGTTTGGGGGATTTTTTTTTTTTCTGTTATTGGGGATGGTTTAATCCTATCACTACCAAATTCATTTTGCCCTAGATACTTTCTGTTAGCACTCAGGAACCTCAGCCCTTCTGAACTGACATACACGTCTCTGATTCCTTTTCAGCAGCTAGTTTAAAATCCATCAATAAAAGGCATTATCATGGGAAGAGAAAACAGTCACTCACTGCACAGGTCCTCAGACACTGGAGGTCCGGAAGTTCGTCCATGGCTTCCTGCAGCCCCTGTTCCTCAGCTGCTTCTGGCAGCTGAGACCCTTAGTGACGGGTCCTGTGGGTCTGTAATCTTTATAACTTCCTGGTTTTCTAAAAACCACTGATAGTTTTTCCCAGCCCTCACTCTTCCAGCCCTTTCAAATATTTTCTAAGCATCAAGTTCCCTCTATCAATACTTTTCCTGCATGCAATACCTTAAGTATTTCCCTGCTGATACATTTCCCACATTTGTGGGAACGAAGTCCCCAGTTTACTTCCCACAGCTCAGGGAAGGCACTGAGCAGGGGACCAGCTCCTTTCCTTTCCCTGCGGCCGGGGCCGCTGATACATTTTTATGTATTATACACATGTAAATATTTGTGCAAATTAAACAGTATCTTCAAAAACAGTAAACTAATGGTAACACTTCTCCTTTGTAGAGTGCTATCAGATTTGTATTTTGTTTACACTATCTGTATTAGTTTAATAGGACTAATGTAACAAAGAACCATAAATTGAGATTTTATTGTTATTTGTCTTTTGAAATAGGATTTCACTGTGTAGCTCAGACTGACCTTGAATTCTCAGTCCCCTCACCTCAGCTTCCATGCCGGCTTTTTCTGAATGACACAGTTCTGGAGGCTAAAAGCGAAGGGCACACTATTAGCAGAGTTGCTCCGTCAGAGGCTAGGAGGCAGAATCTGCTCCAGGACCGGGTCCCAGTTTCTCCTAGGTTCCTTGTCCCCTGTTGCGTCATCTGAGTCTCTGTGTTCATCCATGGCATCCCCTGTGTATCTCTGGTCCCAATTTTCCTTTTTGGACAAGAACACCAGATAGGCTGGATAAAGGCCACTTTGGTGACCTGGTCTTCACTTTATAACCTCTGTACCTTTTCTGAATGAAGTCATATTCTGACATTCTGGGGTTGTAGTTCCACATATCATTTAGAGGGAACATCATGCAACTCATAACAGTATCCAGTTCTGGGTGGAAATATCCAGGAATAATCAGTTCAATGTCTATCTCAGGAATGCAGGGGAAATTTGAATCAGAGGCAGGAGTTTGAGTGTCAGCTACAAAGTAGCCAATGAAGCCACTAAAAGTTCAACTAAAGAACAAATGGATTCAGAAGATGTTTGGAGGGATGAGTTGGCAGAGCACTTGCTAACATGCACAAGGCCCTGGGTTTGATCCCCAGCACTGCATGAAACCAAGTATAGTGGTGCATACCTACGAAATCCCAGAACCAGGAGGTAGAAGCAGGAGGATCAAAAGTTCAAGGTAATCCTTGGCTACATAGTGAGTTGAAGACCATCCTGGGCTATGTGTGAACCTGTCTCAAAAAGTAAGAGAAGGAAGGAAGGAGAAGGAGGAAAAGGAGGAGGAAGAGGGGGAGGAGGAAGGGGGGATGAGGGGGAAGGGGAGGAGAGGGAGGGGGAGGGAGAGGAGAAAGAGTGTGGGAAAGAGGAGGAGGGGAGGGGGAGGAAGAGGTGGGGGAGGAGGAAGGCCAAGACAGGAGGAGGAAGAGGGGAAGGAGGGGGAAGCGAGAGGAGAGGGAGGGGAGGGGAGGGGGATGGAGGAGGGAGGAAGAGGGTGAGGGGGAGGAGGAGGGGGAGGGAGAGGGGGAGGGGGAGGAGGAGTGGGGACGGAGAGGAGGAGAAAGAGGGGGGGGGAGAGAGGGGGAGTGAAGAGTGGGTGGGGAGGAGAGGAGGGGGAGGAAGAGGTGGGGGAGGAGAGGAAGGGGAGGGAGAGGAAGAGAAAGAGGTAGGGGAGGAGGAAGAGGGGAGGAGAGGGAGGAAGAGGTGGGGGAGGAGGAGAAAGAGGTGGAGCAGGAGGGGGGAGGAGGAGGGGGAGGAGGAGGAGTTGGAGAGCAGGAGCAGGTATCTGGAAGCAAAGTTCCAGAACAAACTGGCCCATACATTAGCAGCAGAACAAGAGACAGGGAAGAAACTGTTGAAGCCATAGAAGAAAACCTTCCTGAGGAAGGACTTTGATCCACCCCACTTATGACGAACGTATACATCCTCCAGAACCAAGCCTGAGCCCGCTGTATAGGTGCCTATGAATGCTTTTGACCTCAACCAAATATTCCAGATTTGCTGTCAAAAGGTGATGAGTAACAGAAACTCTCAGCAGAGAAAGGAAATAGACATACTGTCCATTACTTTACCGATCATTTGTTCAATTTAATTTCAGTAGCTTACCAATCATGTGACATCAAGCAAGTAACTTTCCCTCATTGGTCAAGTGGAGATGATATTATCATAAGAAGAACAAATTAGGGGCTGGAGAGATGGCCTAGCGGTTAAGAGCGCCGACCCTCTTGCAGAGGACCTGGGTTCGTCCCAGCACCCACATGTGCGGCCAAGAAACCGTTCTGAAAACTCCAGTTCCAGGAGAACTCCAGCTCCGAGGGGAACCGAGACCCTCCTTCTGACCTCCGCGGCATTGCACGACACGGTAAGCAGACTTGCATGCAGGACAGTACATTTTCATACACATATAGAAATAAAAAAAAAAAAAAAAAAAAAAAAGAACAAATTAGATAATGCATGTAGAATCCTACTCTACCCAGGATTAGCACATAGTAAATGTCAATAAAAGATAACATCCATTATTTTGCCAACTCAATCAGACAAGGGCCAGCTCTAGTCTGGGAACTTTTAGAGACTGATTACTACCGGGTGACGGAAAGTAGACCTTACTTATGATCTCTAGTTAAGCTGACTAGACTCCAGTGGATGAATTTGCACTGACACGCATCTGGGTACAAGTGCTTGACTGGCTAGGACTTACCATGTGTGACGGAATTCATGAGGTCTGGTGGGGAGGGGGTGTGAGAACATGGATGGGGAGGGGTTTATTTGATTTCAAACTCATATGAAATGCACAAAAGCCCAATAAAAAAATAGTTATGCCTCATTGGAAATATAATTTACAATCTAAAATTCTGAGGCCAATTTCAAAGAAAAACACTTGAATAAAACAAACCCCTAGGCTGGTAGAGGAATGCTCGCTCCAGCAGAGGTAAGAAACCTACACTGGCTGCTCTTGCAAAGGACTCAGGTTCAGTCCCTCACATCTACATGGCAGCTAACAATTGGCGACAACTCCAGTTCCGAGGTATCCAATGCCCTCTTTTGACTTCCACAGGTACCTGCCCATGACAAGCAGGAATACTATATAACTTACATATATGGCAAAGATAATACACTTATGCACATAAAAAATTAAAAATATAAAAGAAAAACCTGAGGGTAGTTATAGTGACCAGAGGCCCAAACATGTACCAAAGTCACCTAGGAGGGTAGTTATATTGACCACAGGACCAAACATGCACAAAGGTCACCTAGGAGGGTAGTTATATTGACCACAGGAGGAACAAACATGTACAAAGGTCACCTGGGAGGGTAGTTATATTGACCAGAGGACTAAACATGTACCAAAGTCACCTAGGAGGGTAGTTATATTGACCAGAGGACCAAACATGTACGAAGGTCACCTAGGAGGGTAGTTATATGACCAGAGGACCAAACATGTACGAAGGTCACCTAGGAGGGTAGTTATATTGACCAGAGGACCAAACATGTACGAAGGTCACCTAGGAGGGTAGTTATATTGACCAGAGGACCAAACATGTACGAAGGTCACCTAGGAGGGTAGTTATATTGACCAGAGGACCAAACATGTATGAAGGTCACCTAGGAGGGTAGTTATATTGACCAGAGGACCAAACATGTACGAAGGTCACCTAGGAGGGTAGTTATATTGACCAGAGGACCAAACATGTACGAAGGTCACCTAGGAGGGTAGTTATATTGACCAGAGGAACAAACATGTACGAAGGTCACCTAGGAGGGTAGTTATATTGACCAGTACGAAGGTCACCTAGGAGGGTAGTTATATTGACCAGAGGACCAAACATGTACGAAGGTCACCTAGGAGGGTAGTTATATTGACCAGAGGACCAAACATGTACGAAGGTCACCTAGGAGAGTAGTTATATTGACCAGAGGACCAAACATGTACGAAGGTCACCTAGGAGGGTAGTTATATTGACCAGAGGACCAAACATGTACAAAAGTCAACTAGGAGTGAGAGTTATAATATGACCACAGCGGACCAAACAGTACAAAGTCACCTAGGAGGGTAGTTATATTGACCACAGGACAAAACATGTACCAAAGTCACTAGGAGGGTAGTTATATTGGCCAGAGGCCCAAACATGTACAATGGTCACCTAGGAGGGTAGTTATATTGACCAGAGGACCAAACATGTACAAAGGTCACCTAGGAGGGTAGTTATATTGACCACAGGACAAAACATGTACAAAGGTCACCTAGGAGGGTAGTTATATTGACCAGAGGACCAAACATGTACAAAGGTCACCTGGGAGGGTAGTTATATTGACCACAGGACAAAACATGTACAAAGGTCACCTAGGAGGGTAGTTATATTGACCAGAGGCCCAAACATGTACAAAGGTCACCTGGGAGGGTAGTTATATTGACCAGAGGCCCAAACATGTACAATGGTCACCTGGGAGGGTAGTTATATTGACCAGAGGACCAAACATGTACAAAGGTCACCTGGGAGGGTAGTTATATTGACCAGAGGCCCAAACATGTACAAAGGTCACCTGGGAGGGTAGTTATAATGACCAGAGGTCCAAACATGTACAAAGGTCACCTGGGAGGGTAGTTATATTGACCAGAGGACCAAATATGTACAAAGACCACCTAGGAGGGTAGTTATATTGACCACAGGACCAAACATGCACAAAGGTCACCTAGGAGGGTAGTTATATTGACCACAGGACCAAACATGTACAAAGGTCACCTAGGAGGGTAGTTATATTGACCAGAGGACCAAACATGTACGAAGGTCACCTAGGAGGGTAGTTATATTGACCAGAGGACCAAACATGTACAAAGGTCACCTAGGAGGGTAGTTATATTGACCAGAGGACCAAACATGTACAAAGGTCACCTAGGAGGGTAGTTATATTGACCAGAGGACCAAACATGTACGAAGGTCACCTAGGAGGGTAGTTATATTGACCACAGGACCAAACATGTACAAAGGTCACCTAGGAGGGTAGTTATATTGACCAGAGGACCAAACATGTACGAAGGTCACCTAGGAGGGTAGTTATATTGACCAGAGGCCCAAACATGTATGAAGGTCACCTAGGAGGGTAGTTATATTGACCAGAGGAACAAACATGTACAAAGGTCACCTAGGAGGGTAGTTATATTGACCAGAGGACCAAACATGTACAAAAGTCACCATAGATGGTTTAGTTATATTGACCAGAGGAACAAACATGTACAAAGGTCACCTGGGAGGGTAGTTATATTGACCAGAGGACCAAACATGTACAAAGGTCACCTAGGAGGGTAGTTATATTGACCAGAGGACCAAACATGTACGAAGGTTACCTAGGAGGGTAGTTATATTGACCACAGGACCAAACATGTACGAAGGTCACCTAGGAGGGTAGTTATATTGACCACAGGACTAAACATGTACCAAAGTCACCTAGGAGGGTAGTTATATTGACCAGAGGACCAAACATGTATGAAGGTCACCTAGGAGGATAGTTATATTGACCAGAGGCCCAAACATGTATGAAGGTCACCTAGGAGGGTAGTTATATTGACCAGAGGAACAAACATGTACGAAGGTCACCTAGGAGGGTAGTTATATTGACCAGAGGACCAAACATGTACAAAGGTCACCTAGGAGGGTAGTTATATTGACCACAGGACCAAACATGTACCAAAGTCACCTAGGAGGGTAGTTATATTGACTAGAGGACCAAACATACACAAAGGTCACCTAGGAGGGTAGTTATATTGGCCAGAGGCCCAAACATGTACAAAGGTCACCTGGGAGGGTAGTTACATTGACCAGAGGACCAAACATGTACAAAAGTCACCCAGAATATACATTTTTCTTGAGTCCAGAGAAGTTAAGAACCTACCCTTGGTCCTACAAACAGTGAAGAAAAGTGATAATTGACCTGAGATTCAAAATCCTGAATTCTGCCAGGTGTAGTGGGGCTTGCTTTTAATCCCAGCACTCGGAGGCAGAGGCAGGCAGATCTCTGTGAGTTCAAGGACAGCCTGGTCTATAAAGTGAGTTCAGGCCAGCTGGGACTGCAGGGAGAGCCTGTCTCAAAAGACCAAAATAGCTGGGTGTGGTGGTGCACACCTTTAATCCTAGCACTTGGGAGGCAGAGGCAGGCAGATCTTTGTGAGTTTAAGGCCAGCCTGGTCTACAGAGTGAGTTCCAGGACATTTGGGGCTACAAGGAAACCATGTCTCAAAAAGACAAAAAAAAAAGAGACCAAAATAATAATAATAATAATAATAATAATAATAATATCCTGAATTCCACTAGCAATTCCAGGTGCACCTTTTGTGTAGCAATTTTTGAAGATAAAATCTTCCCTCTTAGAGGGAAGCTGGGTGAACATCAGGATGTCTCAAGGGAAGTAAACAGCTTGGCGTTTTGAGGGGAGGTAAAACCTTCCATCCTTCAGGGAAGCTCCTTAACCTTAGGAGAAGTAAACAACACACAGCTTCAGAAAGTCCCTGAAAGTGACCAGGCTCATGAGGCTGCTCCCTCTCCAACCTACATGTATAAACCTGAAGGACCCTCTGAGACCGGCTGAGCCACCTGAAGGAAGCAGAAGCTGCCTGAACTGCTAGGAAGACACTCTGACCAGCTGAGCTACTTGGAAAGGACTCTGTCCAACCTGGTAAGCTGCCTGCAGGTTGTGCATTGCCTCCAGGTTTACTGCTTTCTTGAATCATCAACCATGCTGGGCAGGGCTTTGGTGATGCACTTGGTCATGTGCCATTTTTGTTCCTATAAGCTGTCCTTCACCCATATTCCTTGAGTAATCACAATAAAGCTCACAGGTTCACTGTTGGATTTTGTGGTATCTTTACTTTGGTCTGTCAGTTGCCTATGTGGAATGAGTAAACATGTGTTCATGTTTCCCCATAAATAATTTCACACAATAACACCCCAAATCACCTGTCTCTCCACAGTCACTGTAGCCAACTACACCCCCCCCCCACGTGACCCTAAACTTTTCCGGGCACAGAGCTCCATCCTCTGCTGCATGCAGGCTTCATGGTCGAGGCCACGACTGCTGAGCAGTCATGACTGCAGTGGAACTGAAACCCTGTGGGCATCGGGAGAGCTCGTGGGATATCTACAGGTAATAGACTGTGACTGCACTCATTTGACACCCAGTAGAGACAGTGCAGATTCCTCTAATCTCTGTTTCTTAAGAATCAATAAAAAGTTAGTGATGCATTGAGCTGAGATTCAATAAATGAAATTGGGTTCCTTTCCTTTTTTAACCTTTTATGGGACTCTTTCTTTGGTCGCATTCCTAAAAACCACTCCGGGGCAATCTGATACATCATTTGGTAACGGCAGCATGATTTTTTTAAAAACTGGGTCTTGATGTCCTGAGAAGGAAAAGAAGCCTTTAGCTGGACAGAGGCAGTGGGAGGAAGGAGAGAGCAGCATTGTTATTTGACCCTTGAGGGTTGAAATTTCAGGAGGGGAGAACCAGGGTGAGGGTGTGTGGAAAGAAAAATACCAGGGTGTGTGGCTCTGATCGATGAGATGGGAGTTCAGAGGTCAGTGCAGTGAGCATTGGATAGGCTAAGTCAGAGGAGGCTGGTCTCAATGGTTCCCAGTCACAGCCAAGGCATGGGGTTGCAAGGGAAGGCATGCAAGCTAGAGCGTTCAAAGGTAGAACCAATGGAATTGGAGAACAAATTTGCCTTTCTGATCCAAACATAGATGTGCTGAAGGAAACATAACTAATTTCACATGCCTCTGCTGTCATTGATCATACATGATATGAGATTTTTATACCAGCTATCGAACCCTAGAATACCTGTTTTCTCAAGTTCTGGGATCATTAATAATGTTCCCACTAGATAATTCAAACTCAATGGAAAGTTCAAAGATAATACCGAGGACGGAGAAAGGAGGATCTCTGTTACATAGTGCATTAGGGTGCGCAGGATACCATCAGAAGCAGCAGAGACCAGATGGCTTAAATGACAGAAATTCATCTCCCCACAATTCCAGCAGCTGGAAGTCCAGCATCAAGGTGCCATCAATCCAAGACTTGACGCTATTTTTCTAGCTAGCAGATGGACACTTTGTTCCCAACATGGAAGGAAGAAAGAAAAGGGGTGGTAGACCAAGTGGCTCATAGGTAAAGGTTCTTGATACTGGCCTGATAATCTGAGTTTGAACCCTGTGATCCACATGATAGAAAGGATTCCAGAATTGTCCTCTGATCTCCACATACATACTGAGGCACATGTGACCACACACACACACACACACACACACACACGCACACGCACAGACAGACATAAATAAGTGTAGCTTTAAAAAGTATTTAAGGGGGGGCTGGAGAGATGGCTCAGTGGTCAGGAACACTGACTGCTCTTGCAGAGGACCTGGGATCGATCCCCAGCACCCACATGGTGGCTGAGAACCATCTTTAACTCCAGTTCCAAGGGAATCCAACACCCTCTTCTGACTTCCACGGTTTTGCACAACACAGGTGCACCAACCTACATGCAGACAGTACATTCATACACATAAAAATAAATAAATAAAATTTTTAAAAATTTTATTTAAGGGGGGTTGGAGAGATGGCTCAATGGTTAGGAGTGCCAACTGCTCTTGCAGAAGACTCGGGTTCAATTTCCAGCACCCACATGGCAGCTAAGAACCATCTTTAATCGAGATGTGGTGGTGCACACCTTTAATCCCAGCACTCCGGAGGTAGAGGCAAGCAGATCTCTGTGAGTTCAAACCCAGCCTGGTCTACATAGTGAGCTCCAGGCCAGCTGGTACTAAAGTGAGACCCTGTCTCAAAAAAGACAAAAAAAAAATATTTAGGGGGCTAGAGAGATGACTCCGCTCTTCCAGAGGACCCAGATTCAATTCCCAGCACCCATCTGGTCACCCATCTGGTGGCTAACGATTGTCCACAACTCCAGTTCCAGGGGATTGGACACCATCTTCTGACTTCTGGGGCATTGCACAACACAAGTGCACTTACACACATGCAGGCAATACACTCACACACGAAAAATAAAAGTAATTTTAAAAGATTTTTTTTAAATAAAAAGTATTTTAAAAGAGAGAATTCTGCCTCCTCTGTCTTGATGAGACACCCCCTCCCATTGCTATAGGATTATAACACTGGGGTCACCTATGATCTCACGTAAACTTTGTAACATTTTCAAGTGCCTTATCTCCAAATTCAGTGGCATTGGCAGTTAGAATTTAAATATATGGGGGCTGGAGAGATGGCTTAGCTCTTAAGAGCACCAACTGCTCTTGCAGAGGACCCAGGTTCTATTCCCAGCACCCACATGGCAGTTCCAGGCCAGTTGGGACTAAAGGGAGATCCTGTCCCCCCCCAAAAAAACAAAAAAACAAAAAAAAAAAGAATTTATATGAATGCAGGGCATTTTTAAAGCCCATAACAAATAGTTATATAGAAGCTGGTGCTGCATAGGAAATTAATAGGAAAATGTAACAATACTGTCTTCTGTGATGAAATGGGAAACAATATCCCCACTGAAGCAGGTGACCTAGCAAAGGAGGTTTCCAGCCAGAACAATGAAGGTACAACCTGACACACGACTGTTTACATTAAAATGCGAAAGGAAGGAATTTGAGAAAGAACCATTCAGAAAAAAAGGAGCCAGGACTTACTGGCTTTGAAAATCAAGATGTTTTATTCCTAGACTCAGCATGTGATACTAAAGGTTTAAAATGGCCTCCAGGCAAAAATCAAACCCAGCGTAACTGCCAAAGAAACGTGGCAAGAGATAAAGCTGAGCCAACCAACACAAAATCTTTCATTAAGACCTGGGAGATATGGAAGGTGGCACTTCAGACAAGAAAACAAAGCAAAGAGCTTCTGGGACTAGAGGGTGGCATCCCACAGTGTTGCAGAGGAAACAAGATGAGAAGGAAATCAGCTCTCAGGTATTTGCAGTTGTGACTTGGATCTAATGAGAATGCCAGCAAGATTCCTAGAGCCCTGCAGTGACTGCAGGTGATTGCTCAGTCTGAAGCACTGGCTGCTTGGGCTAGATGGGACAGAGGCAATCACAACAGAACAGGTCTTTAGATGGCCAGACCATTTTGTAAAATTAGGTTAAGAAATAACCCAGAAGTAAATGTGTTTTTTTTTTCTTTTAAAAGATTTTTTTTTTTGAGACAGGGTCTCCCTTCAGTCCTAGCTGGCCTGGAGCTCGCTATGCGGACCAGGCTGGCCTTGAACTCACAGAGATCCACCTGCCTTGGCCTCCCAAGTATTGCGATTAAAGGTGTGTGCCACCACGCCTGGCATTTTTCTTTTCTTCTTTTTTATTCATTCTTGTATGTGTATGAATGTACTGTCTGCATGTGCACCCCTGTCGTGCAATGCCGCAGAAGTCAGAAGAGGGCATCGGATTCTCCTGGAACTGGAGTTAAAGATGGTTCTCAGCCCCCATGTGGGTGCTGGGGATCGAACCTGGGTTCTCTGCAAGAGCAGTTGGTGCTCTTAACTGCTAGGCCATCTCTCCAGCCCAGGCATTTTTCTTAATTATGTGTGTGTGGTGTGCGTGTGTCTATTAGGTGCATGTGAGTGCAAGTGCCCACAGAACCCAGAAAAGGACTCGTATCCTCTAGAGCTTGAGTTACTGGCAGTTGTGAGCTGTCCAACATGGGTGCTGGGAACTAAACTTGTCCTCTGAAGGAGCAGTAGGCACTCTTATCCACAGAACCATCTCTCTAGCCCCAACACTGAATTCAGCTTATGAGAAAGGAAGGGTAACTCAGATTCCTTCTGCCACTGAGGCCAAAGGGCAGAGCCAAGAACCACTGAGAAGCATTCTCAGGTGGTGACCTGAGTTCAGATCCAGATGCCTAAGCCCCTCAACTCCTCCATTCTCCCATTTCTCTTTTTTTTCTCATTAACAGAAGCATCTATTGCTCTTTCCCTGCTCCTACCATGTCACTAGGTATTAGGTACTGGAAAGGTAATGTGTTTCTTTGTTCACAGGCCAAGAGCTAAAATCTCTGGAAGAGATACTATATTTAAGGAGTTCACCCGGGGCTGGAGAGATAGCCTAGCGGTTAAGAGCACCGACGCTCTTGCAGAGGACCCGGGTTCGATCCCCAGCACCCACATGGCGGCCAAGAACCGTCTGTAACTCCAATTCCAGGAGAACTCCAGTTCCAGGGGAATCTGAGACCCTCTTCTGACCTCCGTGGCATTGCACGACACGGGTGCACAGACCTGCATGCAGACAGTGCATTCATACACATACAAAGATAAATAATAAAAAAAATAGAAATTAGTTCTAGGGCTGGAGAGATGGCCTAGTGGTTAAGAGCACCGACTGCTTTTGTAGAGGACCCGGGTTTGATCCCCAGCACTTACATGGTGTCTGAGAACCATCTTTAACTCCAGTTCCCGGGGAATCCGATGCCCTCTTTTGACTTCTGTGGCATGGCACGCCACGGGAGCACAAACCTACATGCAGACAGTACATTCATACGCATAAAAAGTAAATAAATAAAAATAAAAAACAAGTCAGTTCTCTCCTTACAGCATTTAGAACCTGGGATCAAAACCAGGTCACCAGGCTTTGGGCTTGGGCAAGTGTCTGTACATAGTGAACAACTAGAGGGCTATACCACCTTCAAAGCATTTGACAGGAAATGACTTTACAATTTTTCCTTAAACTGCTGGAGAACTGACTCCGAAGTTCAGCAATCCTGTGATCCCCGCTCAGATGACAGTGCCCATTTCA
>VZQC01014314.1:107856-199450 GCA_009823505.1 Rhizomys pruinosus
CATTGCTGTGACAAAACACTCTGACCGACACCAACTTGGGGAGGAAAGGGTTTATTCAGCTTACATCTCCTGGGTCACAGTTGATCACTCAGGGAGCCCAAGGTAAGAACTCAGGGCAGGAACCTGGAGGCAGGAGCTGAAGCACAGGCCATGGAGGAATGCTGTCTACTGGCTTGCTCCTGGCTTATGCCCAGCCTGCCGTCTTATACCATACATAACTACCTGCCCAGGTGGCACCACTCATTGTGGACTGGGCCCTTCCACACTGCTCGACCATCAAGACAATACTCCACAGATGTGGCCACAGGCCAATCCAATGGAGTCAATTCCCCAGTTGAGGCTCCCTCAACCCAGGTGTGTCAAGTTGACACTAAAGCTATCCAGCACAGCCCCCAATGAAGACTGGAAACCTATGTCTCTCTAAGAATCCTCCAGGCCTTCGTCACCAGATTAGGATTGCTGAAGCAGCCAGCCTCACAGACCAAGAGGCTTCCAAGTTCTCAGTTTCCCTGCACACAAATGGCCATTGTTGAACTACCCAGCTTGAATGGTGTAACCCAGTCTAATAAACCCCTAATATATATAATATATATTATATATTTATCATATTACATTATATATATATATATATAAGAACACACACATTTTTTTTTCATGCTATCAATTCTGTTCCCGTGGGTAACTCTTGACTAAAGCAGTGCCTATGGCACAAACAACTCAAGAGGAGCAGGACGTATTTTGCTCCTGGTTTCATAGGGTTCAGCACATGAATGGTCGACCCATGTGCTTGGGCAGAGCATCCAGAGGAGCTTCTTTACCTCATGGTGGACAGGAAGCAAAGAGACAGAAATCCAGGAAGAAACCCAGGCAAGATCCTAACGACCCACTGCCAGTCATCTATTTCCTCCAATTGGATTCATCTCCTACTCTTCATCACCTCCCAATAATGCCCTTATCCAGTTACTTCCCCAAAGCCCATCACCTGGCAACCACATCCCCAACACAGGAATCTTGAGGGGTAGCTCCAACCATAACACCAGCCTCCCAAGATCCTTGTCTCCTGGTATTTCTTCCCTCCCACACAGAACAGAGGCAGGATCTGAGTGACAGATGCAACCAGAGGAAACGAGGCTGCGTCAGAACCCTGATGCTCAGACTTTGTGCCCTGAAAGAAACCATCTGCCATGGTGTGAGACACTCGGGCTGGACTCTGGAAGGGAACTAGGCCCTTCTGACAGCCAGGACCACCATGTCAGCCCTGTGAGTAAACCCCATTGGGAGTGAGTCCTCCAGACCCAGGCAAGCCTTCAGGTAGCAGCAACCCCAGTCAACACTTATCTGCAAACCCTGGAGAGACCCTGGGCCAGGAGCCTACTGCTGCAAAAATGTCTGTTCTGAGAGAGAAACAATGATTATTGTTTCAAGCTAAGTAAGTTTGGGGGCAATTTGCTTCACAGCAGTCGACAGCTAACACAACTTTACAGGGGAGACAAAGGAGAATTAGACTTAGTGTTAGCCATAAAGAATGTGAAACAGAGTGAGAAAAATGGGAACACACAGTTCAGGGCAGGCTGGGATTCTCTCAGCCAGCGTGTTGAAGGGTGCTGACACTGGGTCCAGAGGTGAGGTGCCTGGGATTGTGAACCCTGCAACACAATTGCAAGAGAAGATATTTTCTTACTTTAAAAAACGCCTTTAATCCTAGCACTTGGGGGGCAGAGGCAGGTGGATCTTTGTAAGTTCAAGGCCTGGTCTACAGAGTGAGTTCCAGGACAGCTGGGGCTACAGGGAGACCCTGTCTTAAAAAGACAAAAAAAAATTGCATTTAGCCAGGTATGGTGGCACGTGCCTTTATCCCAGCACTCGGGAGGCAGAGGCAGAGGCAGGCAAATCTCTGTGAGTTCAAAGCCAGCCTGGTCTATATAGTGAGCTCATGGCCAGCAGGGCCTAAAGGGAGACACTGTCTTCAAAAATACCAAAAAATATTTGCTTTTATTCATTCATTTATTGCGTGTGTGCACATGCATGCTAGTTACTGCACACATGTGGAGGTCAGAGGACAACGTGCAAGAGTTGGTCACAATGGTCTCAAGAATCAAACTCAGGTCAGCAGCCTGGCTGGAAGTTCCTGTACTTGCTGAGCCATCTTGCCAAGCCTATGATAGATTTCTTCTTTTATTTTGTTTTGTTTTTGAGACAGGATCTCCCTATAGCTCTAGCTGGCCTGGAACTCACTATGTACACCAGGGTGGCCTTGAACTCACAGAGATCCACCTGCCTCTGCCTCCCAAGTGCTGGGATTGAAGGTGTGTGGCATGGCGCCCTTAAGGGATATCTTCTTATCAGCCGTAAACCCTATCAAATTCTGGATTTATTGCTGTGAGAGAGGCCTTTCCATGCGGCTTCTACCCCTGGTTTTTCACCTGGTGACAGAGGCAGGTCAGGGATTCTGACAGTCCTGCTGCAGGGGCCACAATGGAACTGGGTATCCAGACCCTGGGCACTTTCTGCTCCAATAGCAGCTTCCCACAGCTCAGAGCCACCTCTAGCTGCCAAAGGAACCAGAATTCAAAATGCCTGCAGGCTGAGCCATAAAGACACGTTAGGAATCAACAAGGAGGGAAAATGCAGGCCAATTGCTCCGGTGGGGGACCCTCAATAAGTAATAATAGATTTGGGCTGCCTTAAAATAATCCTTCACACCTCTTAAGTTCTGTGCCTCAGGGTCCTGAAGATGAACTAATATCAGAACCAGATTAAATCCCTCTGTACCAGTGACCTCAGGTCTTTCCGGGTCTCTTAAGTCTCCTCAGTGTTATGTGGGGTTAGCCTGCCTGGTCTATAAGGCTCTGTCATTATAGGGTTCCTGACGAATTCATGGACTATTGAACACTGGTGTCGGCATAATAATATTCAGCCATTCCTGTCTTGAGACTCCAATCTACAAGATCAATGCCAAACAGGAAATTGCAGGCAGTAATTTATTCTGGATTCTCCCACCACGGAACTTGTTTAATATACATTGCTACATGAACGCTAATGAAACATTAAACAGACAAAGAAGGTCTCTGGCAGCTTCTCTGGCCCCTAACATATGCTCCCCTTTCTGCCCGGCCTCCCTGGAGAGGGGCCTCCCTGGGACAGCAGCTGTGATCAAAAATAACTGCAGAGAGCCAGGCAGGAGGTCCGTCACAACAACAACCAGGCCCATAAACTCAAATGACAAAAGAGTAAAGCATCGCAAAGAAAATGAAATGACCAAGCTAGATTAATGTCCGAGGACCGTCTAATCGATACACACCCTTGGTCTATATATCTAAAGGAGGAAGGAAACCAATTAGAGTATCTGCACACCCACCCCTGCCCAGTTGACTGAGCCCATTTGAGTCTGGGTTGTCCAAATAAGCAGAACCAATAAGAGAGACAGAGACAGAGAGACTGACTGTAAAGAAATGGCTCACAGTCATGGAACTGGCAAGTCCAAGATCTCTAGTCAGATATCTGGAGACCCAAGAGTGCCAATGATGTAGTTCCAGCTCAACCCAAGTCTATAGACGGAAGACTAATGTTCCAGCTCAACGCGGCCAGAGATTTCTTCCTGCCCAGTCCAGGCCTACCCACACTTGGAAAGACACCTGCTTTTTCAGTCTATGAATTTAGATGTTAATTCATCAACAAATATCCTTAAAGGCATGCCAAGAAATAATATTTAACCAAAGTGGACTCGCAAAATTATCCCCTAGGGGTTGGGTCACCCTGAAGAAGCAACATGATGAAGTGAGGTGTGGAAACTGAGCCAGGCTGATACCATGCCTTGTGCAATTTGAGCCATGTAGTGATTTCCTCTAAATTGAAACGCTTCCTTTCTGGGGGAAGGGGGGGAGGTTCACAAGACTCAGAAAGTACGTAGACCATGCAGGGCTCAAAACTTACAAGCTCCTAAAAGAGACAACCCCTCTCCTCTAGGTTGTATAAGCAACAATCTCTGGGAAACAGTGCAAATTAGCACCAAACTGGGGAACACTTCACAGCAACCATTATTACTTCACGTGGGAGAAGAGTAAATTTCCATCTTTCTTTACCACATCACTCTTTGCAGTAACACATAGAACAAGGAAAAGCTAGAAACTCAGTAATATCAAGGCTAAATTTTAGTGTGTCTCTTTTTCAGATTTATTTTTTATCTATGTGCATATATGTGCATATGTGTGCAAGTGTGTGTGTGTGTGTGTGTGTTTGTACAGGTGTCCATGGAGGCCAGAAGAGGACATCAGATTCCCTAGAGCTAGAGTTAAGGGTGGTGTGAACACTCTTAACCACTAAGCCATCTCTCTAGCCCTGAAGAGTATGTTTTCATTCCTCCAAACCAGGAATGCATACATCCACTCAACGAGGTAATGACCAGTTGTGCTCAAGCCATGGCCTATCTCAGAAGCAGAAGTGGTTCCTCTGAATGAGGATAAGACAGGTAAAAGGGGATCTGGAGAGAGTTTAAGGAGCTTCTGGGGAGCCAGAGCTGATGAGCACACAGCCCCTCTTTACATGATGCCTCGTACGGTGGGCGGCTGATGTACATATAGTTAAGATGCTGTTAACTGTTGGGTAAATGAAATACAAAACAACTGCCTTGGTTACTTTTCACCACTCTGTGACAAAATACGTAAAGGAAAACAGTTTCTTTGGCTCACAGGTGGATTTCAATTGATGGTGGCAGAGAAGGCGTGGCGTGGGGACTACGTGGCAGCAAGTCTCCACCCGGCAAGTGGACCAGGACGCCTAGAACAAGCAGCAAGGCCATAACCATCAAAGACCTACAGTATGATGATCCCTGGACACTGGCCTGGATGACAATGGCAGAATAGACCCTTAGCATCTTCTCTAATGCAGACTGCCCTCCCCTAATGCTTATTGTAGCCCACAGCTCATCTGTCTTATCCTTAACCTGATTCCTCTCTGACCTTGTCAGTGCCACCCCACTTGTGCCCACTTGGGGACTTTCCCTGCACAAGGACTCTCTGGTGACAGAGCCTCACATCTCCCTGCAAGCCACAATAGAGTACATCCTGAAGACCCCCAGAACACTTAGTTTCTCCTTCCAACCCTGCCCCTGAAGACACCAACCCAAATCGTAGCCTTTTGGCTGGTGTCCGCCGAGTCCCAGCTTCCTCTACTGGAGTAAAGGTAGACACCAGGACATGCCCTCCATTCCAACCCTGAGTGCAAGGGATGAGGCCATACGACCTGGATACATTTATCTCTAAAGAAGACATGGCCTTCTTTCTGCCTGTTGACACAGCAGAGGAAACATCTGAAGGCTCTCATCTCTGGCCTAAGTCAGAGTCTCCTACGGAGCCTGAACAGTTGTGGAAGCTCTTCGTCAAGAGAGCTGAGCTTTGAAACAACTGGTGAGAGTCTGAGGAGCCATTCTGAGCAATGGGGAACACTCACTGGTCATGAGATCTGAACACCAAGCACTCCAGAGGCTTCAGGTATGTTACTTATACTGCAGAGGTTGAGGTGGACAGAGCCATGAATGCAAGGCCACACACAGTGGACAGGAGAGTTGTGGAACCCAGGAGAGCTGTGCCATGAGATTCCCTTAACTGTGCCCACTGAACTGTGAAAAAGGTCTTTATTGGTAATATTAAGAAGACAGTGAAGAACATCTATGAGATATTCTGAACAGCATGGGAAAAATTGAAGTGATTGAAATCTTGAGTGTCGGGGCAGTGGTAAAAAGAGGGGCTTTGCTTTCTTCACCTTTGATGACCATGACTCTGTGGATAAGACTGTCACTCAAAAATACCATAGGGTGAATGGGCACACCTGTGAAGTACGGAAAGGCTTGTCACAGCAAGAGATGGCTCGTGCCCCATCTCCCCAAAGAGGCCAAACTGGTTCTGAAAACTTTGGTGGTGGTTGCAGAGGTGGTTTGGAGGATAAGGACAGTTTTAGTCATGAGGAAACCTCAGTGGTCTTGGTGGCTTTGTGGGCGGCCATTTTGGTGGTAGAGATGGCAGCGGTGGGGGTGGCTATAATGGATTTGGTAATGATGGAAACAGCTTTGAGGTGGCAGAAGGGACAATGTTTTTGGCAATTTAAGTTCTGGATCTATGAAAGGAGGAACCTTTGGAGGCAGAAACTCTGGCCCTTACGGTGGCGGAGGCCAAAACTTTGCTAAACCACAAAACCAAGGTGGGTGTGGTGGTTCCAGCGGCAGCAGTAGCCATGACAGTGGCAGAAGGTTCTAATTACCATCAGGACAAAGCTTAGCAAGAGAAGAGAGCCAGAGATAGGACAGGGAAGCAACACAGTGCATCAGATCATGAACCGTGGTGGCAGGGCTTAGCTGCTACAAGGAAGACATGTTTTAGACAAAATTTATGTGTCTGGGAAAAAAAACTCCAGAACTGTATCTGTGACTAATTATACAACAAGTTATTTTAATTTCTGTTCTGTGGAAAGTGTAAAGCATTTCAACAAAGGGTTTTAATGTAGACTCTTCACCCATGCTGCTGATTGCTAAGTGTAATAATCTGATCATGAAAAAAAAAAAAAGAGATGGCCAGCCAATAAGTACATGGAAAGGCTCAGCATCCTTAGCCAATAGAAGAGAGCAAATCAAACCACAGTAGCATACCACTTCTTTTTTTTGTTTATAATTTTTAAGGGATTCTACAATATAAGAGCACAGTTGTTTTCAGATCACATTGACGTTTCTCAGTTTGCCATACAATTAGGTAATTGGTGCAAGCATCCACAGACGAGGGATACCATTCATCATTTGTTTTACTAGGACTGTGTTACTTCACTCAGCCTGATATCTTCTAGCTCCGTCCATTTACCTGCAAAGCTCATGATGTCATCTTTCTTTACTGCTGCATAGAACTCCATTGTGTAATGTACCACATTTTCTCTATCCACTCGTCAGTTGAGGGGCACTTGGGTTGGTTCCAGTTCCTTGCTATTATGAAGAGAGCTGCAATAAACATGGCTGTGCATGTATCTCTGCAGTGGGGTGAGTCTTGTAGGTACATACCCAGGAGTGGTATGGCTGGGTCAGGTGGCAAGTTCATTCCGAGTCTTCCAAGCATTCTCCACACTGCTTTCCATAGTGGCTGTACAAGTTTACATTCATACCAGCAGTGGATGAGTGTTCCCCTTTCCCCACAATCTCTCCGGCACTTGGTATCATTTGTCTTCTTGATCCTAGCCAGTCTTATTGGAGTGAGATGATATCTTAAAGTGGTTTTAATTTGCATTTCCTTAATTATTAGCTACAATGTTGAACACTTCTTAAGATGTTTCTCAGCCATCTCTAATTCCTCACTTGTGAAGTCTCTGTTCAGCTCTTTGCTCCATCTACTGAGTGATTTATTTGTTTTCTTTCTTCTTTGTTTTTTGAGTAGTTTATATACTCTGGAAATCAATGCTTTGTCAGATGTACCTGCGGTGAGCGTTTCCTCCCACTCTGTAGGTTTTTTTCTTCACTTCCTTGATTGTTTCTTTTTTTTTAATTTTTTTATTAATTTTATTTATTTCTGTATGTGTATGAATGTACTGTCTGCATGCAAGTTTGTGCACCCATGTCGTGCAATGCCGCGGAGGTCAGAAGAGGGTGTCGGATTCCTCTGGAACTGGAGTTTCAGATGGTTCTCGGCCGCCATGTGGGTGCTGGGGATCGAACCCGGGTCCTCTGTAAGAGCAGTCGGTGCTCTTAACTGCTAGGCCATCTCTCCAGCCCCGATTGTTTCTTTTTATGTACAGAAGCTTTTGAGTTTAATGAGGTCCCATTTGTTAATTGTTGATCTTATTTCTTGCACAGCTGCTGTCTGATTTAGGAAGTCTTTTCCTACACCTATGTCTTGTAGTCTGCTGCCAACTTTTTCTTCTATCTTCAGAGTTTGGAGTTTCACATTGAGGTCTTTAATCCATCTGGAGTTGACTTTTGTACAGGGCAAAAGGTAGGGGGTTAATTTCATTCTTCTACAAGTGGTGATCCAGTTTTGCCAACACCACTTGCTGAAGATGCTGTCTTTCCTCCATTGTGTCTTCTTGGCCCTCTTGTCAAATATGAGGTGGCTGAAACTGTATGTGCTCAAGCTCGGATCTTCAGTTTTGTTCCATTGGTCAACAGGTCTGTTTTTGTGCTAGTACCAGGCTGTTTTTATGACTATAGCCCTGTAGTATAGTTTGAAGTCTGGTATAGAGATCCCCCCCTGTGTAGCTCTTTTCACTCAGGGTTGTTTTGGCTATTCAGTGTCTTTTGTTTTTCCAAATGAAATGAAGGACTTTTTTTTCCAAGCCTGTGAAGAAACTCTTGGGGATTTTAATTGGGATTGCATTAAATCTATACAAGAGTTTGGGTAGAATGGACATTTTTACTATATTAATTTTCCAGAGATAGCCTAGCGGTTAAGAGAGCTGACCGCTCTTACAGAGGACCCGGGTTCGATCCCCAGCACCCACATGGCGGCTGAGAACCATCTGAAACTCCAATTCCAGGAGAACTCCAGTTCCAGGGGAATCCGACACCCTCTTCTGACCTCCGTGGCACTGCATGACACGGGTGCACAAACTTGCATGCAGACAATACATTCATACACATACAGAAATAAATAAAATTAATTAAAAAAATTTTTTTAATTTCCCAATCCATGAGCATGGAAGGTTTTTCCATTTTCTGATGTCATCTTCAATTTCTTTCTTCAGGGATTTAAATTTTTTGTTGTAGAGACCTTTGGTATCTTTGGTTAGGTTTGTTCCTAGGTGTTTTATTGTTTTTGAGGCTATTGTGACTGGGAAGATCTCCTTGAATTCCTTTTTCAGTTGCTTATTGTTGGTGTAAAAAAAGGCTACTGATTTTTCTAGGTTAATCTTGTATCCTGCCACTTTACTGAAGCTCTTAATCATTTCTAGGAGTTTTCTGGTGGAGTTTTTAGCATCCCTTAAGTAAACAATCATATCATCAGCAAATAGGAATAGCTTGACTTCCTCTTTTCCAATTAGTACTCCTTTAATTTCCTTTTCTTGCCTTATTGCCCTGGCAAGTGTTTCAAGCACTATATTGAAGAGGAGTGGTGATGGGGGAAGCCTTGCCGAGTTCCTACCTTTAAGGGGAATGCTGCTGTCGTTTCCCCATTTAGGATGATATTGGCTGTGGGTTTCCTGTATATGGCTTTGATTACATTGAGGAATCATCCCTCTGTGATGGTTAATCCTGGGTGTCAACTTGACTGGACTAAGGAACAAATAGAGAAAAGGGTCTTCTGATTGGACCACCTCAACCCGGATGGCCCACCCCAAATGTGGGTGTTACCTTCTGCCGGCAGGCAGTATTTAAGGCCACGGCAGCGGGAGCTGGTCCCTTTTTTCCTCCTGCAGCTTGCTTCTCTCATCTGGTAAGTTTGTCTTGCTGCTGTGATCAACCTTTCGGATCCCAGCGTGTACTGAGACTGGCAGATCTCCTGGAATCCATTCGGGCCTTCAGCTCTATTCTCGGACTACTGAGACATCCAGCCTTGCGGACTAAGCAGTTCCCTGGATTCCCGGCCTCTCCAGTTCGGCGCTACTGTTGAGCTCCGTCACATGAGCAAATCAATAAATTGTATATAGTTATATATTCATCCTGTTGCTTCTGTTTCTTTAGAGAACCCTGACTAATACACCCTCCAATCCAATTCTCTCTAGGACTTTAAGCATGAAGCGATGCTGGATTTTGTCAAAGGCTTTTTCTGCATAAATTGAGATGATCGTGTGGTTTTTGTCTTTCAGTCCATTTATGTGTTTGATGATGTTTATTGATTTTTGTATGCTGAACCATCCCTGCATCTCTGGGCATACCACTTCTTAAAAGTAAAATTGCTGCTATCAGGAAGAAGCCAGGGGCCAGCAGGATGGCTCAG
This sequence comes from Rhizomys pruinosus, assembly GCA_009823505.1. Taxonomy (NCBI): domain Eukaryota; kingdom Metazoa; phylum Chordata; class Mammalia; order Rodentia; family Spalacidae; genus Rhizomys; species Rhizomys pruinosus. Next base: position 117,762 of record VZQC01014314.1, read on the forward strand.
TAGGTAAAAGCACCTGCCATATGGCTTGACAAGCAGAGTTCTGTACCCAGAATCCACAGCAGAGCTGTCCTCTGATCTCCACATACATGCCCACACTCTCAACAAGCACACACACACACACACACACACACACACACACACACACATGCACAATAATAATGATAATAATAACAATAATAAATAAAAATTATTTAAAGTCCAAAAGAGGCAGGACAGATAGCTTAGCAGTTAGGAGCACTTGCTATTTTAGAGGACCCAGGTTTGGTTCCCAGCACCCACATGACATTTAACAACTGCCTATAACTCTAATTCCAGGAGATCTGATGCCCTCTTCTGGCCTCTGCAGGCACTGCATACCTGTGATACATATACACATATATGCAAACAGTCCTACACATAAAATAAAAATAAATAGCCAGGGCGGTGACATATGCCTTTAATCCCAGCACTTGAGAGGCAGAGGCAGGTAGAAATATCTGGAAGTTCAAGGCCAGCCTGCTCAACAGAGCAAGTTCCAGGCCAGCTGGGGCTACAGGGAGATCCTGTCTCAAAGAGATCAATCAATCAATCAATCAATCAATCAATCAATAGAAGCAAAGCCCAGGGTAGGCAAATGTACCCTGCACTCAGGACGTTGAGGCAGAACTATCACAAATTTGAGGCCAGCATAGACTACATAGCAATTCCCAAGCTAGCCAGGGCTGCATGAGGAAGAGTAAATGAAAGTGATATAGAGCCTGATGAAACGTTTAAGGACAATATGGATTTAATCCTTTTTTTCCTGTCTACACCAACGTTATCAGCAGGATGTTTGCTGACAGGCCCTGTGGTCGCAACACTGCCTGTCACCCAGTTTTAGCCTGCAGTTTTGTCCCCCTTTTTCCTAGATGCTTCCTCTTTCTATTTTTCCTCACACAAAGACCTCTGCAGAGACTTTCAGACAAAGGGATTTTTTTAATATTTGTTTTCTTTCTAATTTTACAATAATTTGTCTAATTTTGAGACTATACTGACAGCCAACCAATATGGAAGTTTCCTTCTCTCAATAACCCAAGCTCAAGGCATAAAGATATAAAAATGTGTTATTTCCCTTTGAGGTCCAGATCTGGGGAGTTAAGCCCGCTGGACCAGGCTGCAGCCTTCATAAAATACCTGCTTCCTGGGCCCTCCCATTGTCCTGCCTGATCTTTCCTGCAACACTTGGAGATTTTTCTCAGCTCCCTGGTAACAGGCATAGGATCTTAAATCGACCATCTCAGTATTAAAGCCATAGGAACAAATAAGCTCCACTTGCTTCTCAGGGAGGTGCTGGTGCCTTGCCAAGCTCAATCTTTGGCGTTCTGTGGACCCGAGTTTAAGTCCTAACACCAAGTACATGGCCTCAGACAAATCTCTTAACTTTTAAAAGGGACAGTAATGCCTCCTCCTAGGAGTGGTACAAAGCTATTACACACGAGATATAGGTCTCCCAGAGAGCCAGCAACACAGCCACTATCCACCTTCACGTATGGGGACTGGGGGCAGGGGGGTGGGGGTGACTAAGGTACAAAGAAACAAATCAATTTCAATATCCATTCATCACAAATTCTTTGAACATCTTTCACAGTTCTACATCTTAGGAAAATAGAGAACTAGCCAGACATTGCCTGGCCTCAGGCAGCAGCCCTCAGAGAGAAGACGGGCATGAGCCAACGTGATCTCCATGTGTTTCTTGAACACAAGGAAGGGTACATGCTGAGGGCTTCGGCAGCAGCTAGGACCTCTTATCTCATCTGGACCATCAAGATCACTATCCCAGAGACAATTATAAAGTCGAGCCCAGAAGGGCAAGAAGTATTATTCAGAGGAAAGTCAGAGAAGTGTAGCAGGAAGAAAGGACCCATGGGACATTACCTGGTGGAAAGGTAGAGTTGGAATGAGGAGGTCTCGATACAGCCCATGCATGGCATGTGACCCACCCATATGAAGCTTATGTCTGTCCTCTGTCAAATGGCAGAGATGACTAAGACCAACTGCAGTTCACAGACAAGGCACCACATACCCATCCTGGTGCTCCCCGGGCAACTCTCACCACAACTCTGAACATCAGTCTCCAACAGTAAAGAACCAGGCCGTGTGTGTGTGTGTGTGTGTGTGTGTGTGTGTGTGTGTGTGTGTGTCCCTGTTTCTGTGTGTCTGGATATGTGCGATATATGTGGATATGCATGCACATGTGTTCATTTGGTGGTCAGAGGACAACCTCAAGAGTCATTCTGCTTCAGGCATGGTCCACCTTGTTTTCTGAGACAGGGTCCCTCACTAAGACTTGAGCTCACCTACTGATTCACCTATCCTCTGCCACCTGGCTCTGAGATTACAAACACTTATCACCACACCTGGCTTCTTAGGTGGCTGCTGGAGATCCAACTCAGCTCCTTGGGCTTGCATAGCAAGCTCTTCACTGTCTAAGCTTTGCCCCTTATTCAGCCAGTATTTATTTACCAAGTGCCTTTTAGCTGGCCAGCACTGTTCTGGGATATGGGAAAATATCACTGTGAGAGATAAAGACCCTGTGTTCACAGAACCTGCCCTCTGCAGGAGGAAAGGTGATCTGTGGACATACAAAACACAGAGTAAGGACAGAAATACTGTATTGTAGAAAGAGCTGAGTGTTAGAGGACACCAGAGTATACAAAGGTTTCATTGTAGGCAGAGCAATTAGAGCAGGCAGCACTGACCCATAAGTTCAAGCCACAGAACAATCTAGAAGAGGGGCAGCATGATAGAGGAAACCCAAGCAAAGGCTCTAAGCAGAAGGCCCCTGCCACTGGGGAAAGAGCGGGCAGTCAGCCTGTGTTCAGCCAAGTGCAAGATGAGAGGCAAGTGGAAAGACCAGAGAAGTGACAGTGATGGCCAAGCAGGTGGCAGAGAGCCTCCTGATGAGCCTCCAGGAGCAGTCTAATGTTCTCTAAATGGCTTCAATGCCCCCACCAGCCACTTGGGCCCCCGGCAGCGGCTTCAAGGTATGAATGCCAGCCCTGCCTCTTCCTCTAGCTGGGTGCTGTGGCCATGTGTCTCGGCACTGAACTTGGCCATGGAGACTCATGCTTGCAATGTGGCCCTCAGTGCAAGGCAGCCCCAAGGATCTCCTGACTCATTCCATCCTCAGCAGGGTTGTCCACTCCATCTAGCCCAGCCTCTCCTCATCGCCTGGCATGAAGGAAATCCAAAAGAAAACTGAGTTCTGGATTGCTGGTGAATTTTTCTCCCCTCAAGCCAATGCTATTTGCTGCTAATTGATCTTGATTGCTCGCTTCCATCATTTAGAAACCCATTTCAGCCCCCAATTGCTCTCTGTGCTCTGAAAAGGGAAAGCTCACTAGGTTCCTAACTGCACAATAATTATCTCCACATTGCAAGGCCAAGCAGGCCCCTTACCCTAGTCTATTACCTCTCACCTCTTTCCAACCTGCAAAGAAGTAATAAATCAATAGAAGCGGTCATCTCCTCTCCACATTACCAGCTGCACCCCAGAGAGTTTGTGGGGTCTCGTAAACCCCCCTCCTCATGTTCTGCTCTGCAAGTTGCTTTGTCTTTCTGTGGCCATTGATTTTTGCATCTCATTGGGGTTATTCTGTGCTCCAAAGGAATTAATAGCAAATTAGCCAATGTCAAGGAACTTCTGCTCAGCCAGCCGGACTCACCCAATCAGCCAGCCAGCCAGCACTCCACCTCCTCTATGCTATTCTCAGTAAATGATGTCAGCAAGGTTTCTGAGGAAGACTGAGGCTAGGCTTCAGGCTTCATATGGTTTCTGAGAAGTATAACTGACGCTAAGGAAAAGGCTAAATCAGTCCGAATTAAAAAGTAAAGAAAGGCAGGCATTTATTCCAGGAAATACGCTGAGAGGGAATCCATGGCCCTTCCAGGTGAAGGACCAAGAGAAAGCCCGCGTCTGGAAGGCAGGAAGGGCCTTTTATAGCTTAGGGGAAGGGATATGGTGATGTGTTGGAATCGGCCAATCAGGTCAGGTCAGAGGCTGGAAGGTAGGCCTCTCATGGGAATTTGTAGCTGCATCTGGATCTGCAAGCTCCAGACCTGAAAGGAAGACTGGTCCGTATGTGTAGGCAGGATCTGCAGGGGGTGGGGGTGGGGCAGCACTGGTCCGGATGTGTGGACCGATCCGGGCTCCATGGTGGGGGCTGGGCTGTATGTGTGGTGCTCCACAGTGTCCACTCACTAGGCGCTGCGCTGGAGGAAGTACCTGGCCCCACCTAACATCCCAGACTCCTAGGGTATATAGGGTGACAACTCTGTTCTGGCTACTTCCTGCTGAGCTGGGATGTTGAAGGGAGGGGGAGTCTGGAGTAGGCCGGGGCATGAGCTCAAGGGTGTAGGAATGTAATAACCATTCTGGAGACCTCCTGGATGCATTCCTGGTCGAGTGAGAATAGAGACAATAGGACAAAAGGACCTGGCCAGGGTGTCATGGTGTCTTGCACCTGTGGAAGTAGGGGTAGCAGAGGAGACCCATGGCCCAGAATAAAGGAAGAGGTAGAGATGAAGGTACAGAAGGTGAAGGCTGCCATGCCAGGCCATTCAGACCTGTCCTTGAGGGTCTCTGGAAAACCTGAGAGTGGTGGGTCCCAGCTATTTGACAGACCATCCATCCTGGGTTGGGGCTCTCTTAAATCTGGAAAAATGGTACCAGTGTGGCTGGCCTAATAGTTTGGCTGCCAATGGCTTAGTGAGGATGATGATGTGGCGTCCAGTCCACCTGGGCTCAAAAGACTTAGGAGATAAAGGTTTTGTTTTGTTTTGTTTTTTATTATTACTTCTCTTTTTTTTTTTTTTTTTTGGCCCAATGTTTTGTTGAAGCTCTGTGCATTTCATAGAAAATCACATTACACATCAAATCTAGACCTGTGCCCCACTCCCTGCCCCCCAATCCCACCAGAGCTCATGCATTCTGACAAACATGTTTTTCATCTTTTTCTCAGTCTCTCTCAAAATCCTCGATGCAGAAGTTTACTGTTTAGAGCAGAAGTTCACCGTTTCAGTCAGCTTTGATGCAGTCTTTTCTGTTGTTGTTGTTGTTGTTATTCCTTCCAATATGCATCACTCCAGAATATGCACATATGGTTTTAGCATCTTCAGCCTATGATTTTTTTTTATTAGGCTGAAAGATGTCATGTTTGAAGTCTCCTCCTTGGCAAGCCCAAACCACCATCAGTTGTGCCCTTGTGCTCCACACTGGGGTTTTCCCTTTCCATGGTCACCAAATGAGGTCCTGTAAGCACCACATCCTGTCTTGATCTTCCTGTACTGGTCTCGATTATACAGTGTGAGTAGTCCAACAATGGCAGTCTATACTTTGAAGAAGTGGAAACCCCAGTAGTAGCTCAGTCCACAAGTTGGATGTCTCAGCAGTCCCCATCTGGCACTGAAGGTTTGGAGGATTCTTGGAGAGACATGAGTCTTCAGTCCATATTGGAAGGTTGAAAAGCTGTGTCTTCTCATGTCTTTGAAGGATGGCAAAAGCAGTGGCAGCCACAGGGTAGCTGCACTTTCCAGTAAGACAGGCAAAGCAACTTGTGCTCTTTTGTCTTTCTACTAAGATCTCAAGTTTTATACCTGAAGTACAATTTCTCAGGACTTACTATTTATTTATTTATGGTTATACTTTTCTTTTGGATGTTTAAGGCCACATAGTTATCCCAGATTAACCAAGGTTTTTGTTTTCTCAAGGTCAGTTGAGGATCTTGTCCTCAAGGGTCACTCAGGCTTTGGGGGGGGCAGGTAGGGAGCCCCTGGCTCCTTTTGGCTTTTCAATCACCAGTTCCATTCACTCAAGGACAAAGTCAGGTCTTGCTAGACCAGGCTTCCCTTTTTGAAGCATGAGCAAACTTTCCTCTTTATAGACTGGACACTGGCTGAAGTCCCACTATTTGATCTCCAAGACCTCCCTGCACAGGAAGACTGGTGACTCACATTTGCAGGACATTTCAAGAGATACCCACATGCATAGTCCCCTGGGACTTAGTTGACCTCTGAGGGCAAGGAACAGTTATCCCTTAAGACCCTCGGCCAAATTGGTATGGGCATTAAATATGGTCGTTAAGCATCCAGAAAAGCTAAGTTACACCAGCCTGATACTTTTAACTACTTTATAACATTTTAGAAAATCCTTGGACAAAAGCTTAAGCAGCCTTGTATAAGAAATACTAAGAAGTACTCCCACAAAATAAATACCATGGTTAGACATAATTTCATGACAAACTAGATTTTTTCTACATTCCTTTGATCTTATACTACTCTAAAATATACATACATATCCTTCATCCATATACCAAAACTTCCTAACTCTGAAAATAAATGGTAGCTTAGTTCTAGAACCTGTTAAGGGATTCAAAATATAAGAGTACAGTTGCTTTCAGATCACATTAAATTTGCTCAGTTTGCCTTACAACTAGGTAATTGGTGCTAGCATCCACAGATGAGAGATACCATTTGCCATTTGTTTTTCTGGGACTGTGTTACTTCACTCAGCATGATATCTTCTAGCTCCATCCATTTACCTGCAAAGTTCACGATGTCATCTTTCTTTACCGCTGCATAGAACTCCACTGTGTAGGTGTACCACATTTTCTCCATCCACTCATCAGTTGAGGGACACTTGGGTTGGTTCCTGCTCTTTGCTATTGTGAAGAGAGTTGCAATAAACATGGCTGTGCATGTATCTCTGCAGTAAGATGAGTCTTGTGGGTATGTACCCAGGAGTGGTATGACTGGGTAAGGTGGCAAGCTCATTTTGAATCTTCCAAGCATTCTCCAAACTGCTTTCTATAGCGGCTGTATGAGTTTACATTCCCACCAGCAGTGGATGAGTGTTCCCCTTTCCCCACAACCTCTCCAGCACTTGGTATCATTTGTTTTCTTGATCCTAGCCAGTCTTATTGGAGTGGGATGATATCCTTTTTTTTTTTTTTTTTTTTTTTTGGTCTTCTTTATGAGACAGGGGTCTCCCTGTCGGATCTGGCTGTCCTGAACTCACTCTGTAGACCAGGCTGGCCTCGGACCACAGAGTGCCACGTGCCTCTGCCTCCAAGTGCTAGGATTAAAGGATGCGCCACCCACAACCCGACATTATATTCTGTAATTGTAATCAATGTAATGTCTGCAGCAAGTTTGTGCACCCGTGACGCGCAATGCCGCGGAGGTCAGAAGAGGGTGTTGGATTCCCCTGGAACTGGAGTTCTCCTGGAATTGGAGTCTCAGACGGTTCTTGGCCGCATTGGGGTGCTGGGGATCGAACCCGGGTCTACTGTAAGAGCAGTCGTGCTCTAACCCTAGGCCATCTCTCCAGCCCGTGAGATATCTTAAAGTGGTTTAATTTGCATGTTCCTTAATTATAGTGACGTGAACACTTTTGAAAGAGTTCTCATCAGCATCTCTAATTCCTCACTTGTGAGTCTCTGTTCAGCTCTTGCTCTATCTTTTGAGCGATTCATTTGTTTTCTTTCTTCTTTGTTTTTTGAGTAGTTTATATTACTCTGGAAATCAATGCTTTGTCAGATGTATCTGTGGTGACGTTGTTCCTCCCACTCTGTGGGTTTTCTCTTCACTTCCTTGATTGTTTTCTTTTGATGTACGAAGCTTTTGGAGTTTAATGAGGTCTCATTTGTCAATTGTCAATCTATTTCTTGCACAGCTGCTGTCTGATTTAGAAGTCTTTTCCTAACCTATGTCTTGTAGTCTGCTGCCAACTTTTTCTTCTATCACCTTCAGGGTTTGGGGTTTCACAGTGAGGTCTTTAATCCATCTGGAGTTGACTTTTGTACAGGGCAAAAGGTAGGGTTTAATTTCATTCTTCTACAAGCGGTGATCCAGTTGTTGCCAACACCACTTGCTGAAGATGCTGTCTTTCCTCCATTGTGTCTTCTTGGCCCCCTTGTCAAATATGAGATGGCTGTAGAAATTGTATGTGCTAAAGTTTGGATCTCAATTTTGTTCCATTGGTCAACAGGTCTGTTTTTGTGCCAGTACCAAGCTGTTTTTTATGACTATAGCCCTGTTGTATAGTTTGAAGTCTGGTATAGAGAGACCCCCTGTATTGCTCTTTTCCTCAGGGTTGTTTGTCTTCGGGGTCTTTTGTTTTTCCATATGAAAATAAGGCTTTTTTTTTTTCCAAGCCCGTGAAGGGGATTTTAATTAGGATGGTGTTGAATCTGTATATTAATTGGGTAGAAGGGACATTTTTACTATATTAATTTTTCCAATCCATGAGCATAGGAGATCTTTCCATCTTCTGATGTCTTCTTCAATTTCCTTCTTCAGGGGTTTAAAACTTTTTTTTGTAGAGATCTTTGGTGTCTTTGGTTAGGTATTTTATTGTTTTGGAGGCTTTCTGAGTGGGAAGGTGAAGATAAAGTTTTTGGTTTTTTAATTTTTATTATATTATATAGATATTATATATATATATATATATATATATTTGTACCAAGATTATGTTACCAATCAAATCAGACCATGTCCCCCTCCCTTACCCCCCCACCCCACCAGAGCTCATGCATTCTGCCAAACATGCTTTTCATCTCTTTCTCAGTCTTTCTCAAAATTCTCTATGTGGAAGTTGACTGTTTTGAGCAGAAGTTCACCATTTCAGTCAGTTCTTTGATGCAGTCCTTTCTGTTGTTGTTGTTGTTGTTGTTGTTGTTGTTGTTTGCAATATGCATCACTCCCAACTACTTGGACAAAAGCTCAAGGGGCCGTGCACAAGACAAGAAGATAAAGTTTTAAGGAGGACACTGTCCTCTGGTGTGAGAGAGGGCAGGTCAATGGTTGTGGACTCCATAGGGTAGGAGCAGGAAGGCACTTGTCTGCATGGGAGAGAAGGAGTGTGGGTAAGAGAGAGAGGTAGAAGCCAAAGCCAGTAGGTTATGGTTGGTAAGAATAGGCTGTCTGCCTCAACAGTGCTGATGGAGGTGTGGTTCCTGAGGCCTAGATGCCAGAGTGCCCCCACCATTTCTGGGCAGAAGTAAGAAGGACTCTCAGAGGAGGCTGAAGTGGGAAGAAGTGTTGCTGGGTGTAAGGTGGGGATGAGGAATAGGGTCCAAGAGAAACAGGCAGAAAACCTGAATGCATGAGGGTGCAGAGAGGGGAAGGACCAAGGAGGTCCGAAAGCCTATGCGGAGAGTACACCATAATGGGCTGGAGAAGGGTAGGTTTGAGAGCTTCCTGGGTGAGTTCAGGCACTGCTGCCAGTGCCCTCAAACATGGCTGCCATCCACAGGCAGTGGGGTCAAGCTGTTTGGAGATAAATGCCACTGCCCAGTATGAGGGCCCAGTGGGTTGGGCCAGGACCTCTATGGCCACTCCAAACCTTTCATCTGTAAAGAGGTAGAAGGGCATCAAGAGTCCGGGAGAGCCGAAGTGGGGCCAGTTAAGTAGGGCATCCCTAAGGAGAGAGAAGTGCTGTTGCATGACGGCAGGGTGGGAGAGAGGCCCCAGGGGGGTCTCCTCAGCTGCCTGGTACAAGGGTTCGGCTGTGACAGCAAAATTAGGGATCCAGTGGTGGAAGAAGCCCACCAATCCTAGATAATAGAGGATGTGGTCTGCTGTCTCTGGAGGCTGTAGGTCTCATATGGCGTTGGCTCAGTCTGACCTTAGAGTACTGGAAGGGTACTTGGGACCAGGGTCAAAGGAGGAGAGATCTCAGGCCAAGGCTTGGCTGCAGACCTGGTTTTCAGGTCCTCCCATGTGATGGCAAATGGAAGTATGAAGGGCACAGTAAAGAAGGCCAGGACGGTGAAATGGGAGACTGAGGCTTAGGGTTAGGATGGAGGTCCTGAACTAGATGGTAGGTGCCAGAGGGCTATGAACTGGAAGAATGGGGATGCTGCAGGGTTAGTTAGTGCAGATAGGAGGCAGGTAATGGTAGGCTTGAGCCCATGGCAGTGGGTTTCAGAAATAGGAAACTGAGGCCTGGAAGGAAAAGAGGCAGGGATCTTGAGGCATATCAGGACTGGAGGGTGGTGAGAGGTGATTACCAAGGTAGAAATGTCTCAGACCTGAGGGTTGACAGGGTCAGGAAGGGCAAGAGCTGGACAATCCAGGGTGGGGACCTGGGAGGCTATTGGGGTTAAAAGAAGGTGAGAGTCCAGAAAGGGTGTGAGGAACAGAGACACAGTTACTTGGAAGCCACTGAGGATGCCACAGCCCATGAGGGGACTAGGCAGCCAGATATGACTAAAAAGGAATGGGTGAAAAGATGACCTGTGAGGACACAGGGAGAGTCCTTTGGGGGAAAGAGGGGGTCCCTTCCACTCCTGTGACAGAAATTGATGAGGGAACTGTAGGGCCAGAGTGTGAGGTCAGTACAGAAAGGAACACAGCTGTCCAACAGAAAGGAGATGGACTTACCCGCTACCTGGAGCATTAGCCTGGGCTGGACAAGGGTCAGTGGGGTTTCAGAATCTGGCTGCCATCAGTCCTCTGCCAGGTCAAGGAATTCAGAGGCTGGAGGGGGCTGGGGTGCACAGAGCAATGGGGCTAGACCACTGTGGTGTGGCACAGAGGAAGAGCCCACATCCAGGCACTCAGACTTTGAACGGCAAGGCTGCCAGCAGAGCCCTGGCAGAGAGAGCACAGCATGGTGGATGGCTTGGGGTTTGGGCACTTCCTAACCCAGTGACCTCCTTTTGCACACTTGAAGCAGGCTCCTGGTGGAACAGACTTAGACCAGGCCCCTTTGGGATGGGGCTTGATGGACCTCTTCCTGTCCCACTGTGGGAATGCCATTTGCCTCAGGGCAGCTACCAGGGCTTGAGCAGGGAGCTTAGGCTTTTGATGCAGCAGAGCCTGTCGGGAGTACTCAGCTGCCTCTCTCAGTCATTAAAAACCTGAAAAGCCAAATCTGCATGGAAGTCTGGGGACCGTCCTCAGCCTTTTTAATTTAATTTTTCTGATATCTGGAAAAGAGTGAGAGATAAAGTGAGAAGCCAAGACCATGGCCACTGTTGGGGAGGCAGGGTCAAGGCAAGCTTTAAGTGTGGTTGTCCTTAATAAATTATGAATTGTAGAAGGAAAGAAAGAGGCAGCGGGGGAGGGGGGCGAAGGCTATTTTCACATGTCTCCAGCAGTCAGGAAATAGACTTAAATCAAGCTCACCAAAATTGGTTTCATTTGGACTGTCCCATGTGATCCCAGAAGAAAAACCTAATCTTACTGTCTGTGGGTCACGCAGTACTGAGAATCTCCAGCTGTGGAATAAGGATCTAATAATTAATTTGGGGGATGGCAGTTCATAAACATTGTACTGAGCAGAGGCACATAAATGGAAATGCTTTCATTCAGACATTGTAGAGGCCATTTACAGCATGCAGCCCCAGCCAGTTTCTTTGCATTCTCAAGGCAGAGATGGCCAAACTGGCCAATGCAGTTTCTTTATCATGCTGGTACCAAACATCTTATAAAACAGAATTACATATGGTTTCATCAAGGAAGAAGCTAAGGGATGGGGAGAGAGGAGACATTCAGTCCCACTGAGGCAGTGCAAAATAAAGATAATTCAGCAATTGTGGCATGTACAATAAAAATACCTTAAAACAGGGGCTAGAGAGATGGCCTAGCAGTTAAGAGCAGCAACTGCTCTTGCAGAAGACCCAGGTTCGAGCCCCAGCACCACATGGTGGCTGAGTACCATCTTTAATTCCAGTTCCAGGGAATCTGACACCCTCTTCTGACCTCCGCAGCATTGCACGACATGGGTGCACAAACCTACATGCAGACAGTACATTCATACACATAAAAAATAAATAAAATTTTTTAAAAATACTTTAAAATAGTCAGTTTGGAAGAAACACCCTACATAATTTGGAATTTTTTCTTAACAGATAACTTAAGGAACCCAGGTTCATTTTGGCCTTTGAATATAATAGGTTTTGTCCACCATATAACCTAGAAATGGCTGCTTTTTGACAGACTTCTACATGAAACAGTTAACACACATGTAACAGTTAACACACATGAAACAGTTAACAGACAGTTTGGACAGACACATGCATGACTTAATCATATAAATATACTGATCAGTTATCACAGTGAAACTGCAAGGGAGGGGGGGCCAGCTTTATCCACGGGAGCCTGGCTCACATCAGCAAAAGCTTGCAAATGGGCAAGTTAGTGTATGCTGGATGGGTGCACATGGCTCACCTGTGTCTAAATAGGTGTTAGGTTTACCTGCTAATTTAATGAAACAGAATAAAAACAAAAACAAAACAGCATTTGTTAAAAGCCAGTAGCTTAAGCAGCAATCCTGTGACAAAAGCTAAAATGGAAAAATGATTTTAATTACAAACAGATGAAAACATGGTGATAAAATTGTAAAACTCCAATAGTGGACATTTTGGGATTAATTTGTTGATCTGCCTGGTAAATGCATTCATGCCATGGGCTTAGCAGTCGTGGGAATGGTGGTCATGTGATTAGGTAAGATGGCGACCATGGTAATTTGAATCAGACAACAGAATGGTGGAGGAGAGATCAGAGATGGGGGAGGGAGGCTACGAGAGAGCAGATCCTGGAAAGCCTGCATGTAGCCAGTTTAGAAAAAAGAAAAGCCGGGCGTGGTGGTGCATGCCTGTAATCCTAGCACTTGGGAGGCAGAGGCAGGTGGATCTCTGTGAGTTCAAGGCCAGCCTGGTCTACAGAGCGAGTTCCAGGCCATCTGGGGCTACAGGGAGACCCTGTCTTGAAAAGACCAAAAACAAAACAAAACGAAAAAAGAAAAAAAATTGTCTGGTGGGTAGGCTTTGACCCAGAGTTGTCCATTTCCAAGCCTGGAGATCTCAGAGGGGGCAGGAAAGCATCCTCTACTACACCCTGAGACCTGGCAGTGGGGTAGGCGTGGGGTGGAATTGGGATGAATGTCTACAATCTGGCGAGACCCTTCACCACAGAACCTAGTTCTGCACTCCTCCCCGAAACAGTCAGTGGTCTGGGTCCACTGAACTAAGGCCCCCAAGCGTCCATAAGTCCCCATGGGCTGAGGAAAGAGAGCTTGCCCTGGCACTGCAATGGCTTAGGCAGGGGGCTCTGGACAGCAGAAATGAGGCAACAGAAAAACGGACTTACCCCAGGTCAAAAGCCAGGCGCATCAGTAAAGGAGAGAAGTGTCCCCAAACCTTCGTGGGCCATGGGCCTCTTAGACAGAGGAGAAATAACCCCTCCCCGTACAGGCCACCAATTGAGAAGTATAACCAACACTAAAGAAAAGGCTGTATCAGTCCAAATTAAAAAGTAAAGAAAGGTAGGCACATATTCCAGGAAATACACTCTCTCTCGGCTGAATCCATGGCCCTTTCAGGTGAAGGACCAAGAGAAAGCCTGCATCTGGGAGGCAGGAAGGGCCTTTTATAGGTTAGGGTAAGGGAGATGGTGATGTGTTGGAATCAGCCAATCAGGTCAGGTCAGAGGCCATGGGCCTTAGTTCCAGTGGTCTCATGGATCCGCAAGCTCCAGATGGGAAAGGAAAACTGGTCTGGATGTGTGGGCAGGCTCCGAAGGGGGGTGGGGGTGGGGCAGCACTGGGCTGGATGTGTGAGACATCTGGGCTCCAAGAGGGGGCTGGTCCGGATGTGTGGGGCTTGGCAGCATCCACTTGCTAGGCACTGTGCTGGAGGAAGTACCCACCCCACCTAACAGTTTCAACATGAAATGTCACCACAGGCTAATTGTGTTATTTTTGAGAAGTTGAAGAACTTTTTTTTTATGTGTATGAATATACTGTCTGCATGTAGGTTTGTGCACCCATGTCGTGCAATGCTGAAGAGATCAGAAGAGTGTGTCAGATTCCCCTGGAATTGGAGTTAGATGGTTCTCAGCCACCACGTGGGTGCTGGGGATCAAACCCAGGTCCTCTGCAAGAGCAGTCGGTGCTCCTAACTGTTAGGCCATCCCTCCAGCCCCTAGAAGTTGAGGAACTTTTAACAGGTATACCCAACCTGCAGTCTGTGAACCATGTGTAGCCAGCCCAATGCAAAATCACAACCCAATAGAAAATCATAGCCGAACAGAAAATTGTAAACTTACAATTTTGAGGTGTGGTGTGTGTGTGTGTGTGTGTGTGTGTGTGTGTGTGTGTGTGTATTTAAATTCCCTTGGGGAACTTAAATATGCAGTTCTTGAATGTGAACTTTATAGATAAAAGATGTGTTCCCTTCAAGGTAAGGGCTAACTGGAAGGAAAGAGGTCATGGGGTTTGTCCTTAGGGGTTATATCTTGTCCCAGGCACATTCTTTCTCTCTCCCTCCCCTTCCCTTCTCCCTGCTTTCTGCCACATCCTCCTGCCACCATGATGTCTGCCTCACCAATACAGCCAAGGGCTATTGTGGTGGTTTGAATGAGTGTCCCCCATAGGCTTTAACTATTCAGATATTTTGTCCCCAGTTGGTGGCACTGTTCTGGGAGATCTTAAAGATGTAGCCATGCTGGAGAAAGTACGATTGGAGGTGGGCTTAGTTTAAAAAGCCTTGCAGTCTCCAGTATCTCTCTCTCTCTCTCTCTCTCTCTCTCTCTCTCTCTCCTCCTGTACTCATTACAAGATGTGAACCTCATCTTTCTGCTTCAGCCCCAGCCACCATGTCTCCTGCCACAATGGACTCTAATTCCCTGAAACCATCAATTGTAAGCTCAAATAAACCTTCCTTTGTAAGTTCCCTTGATCATGGTGTTTTATCACACCAACAGAAAAGTGACTAATACAGTTAATGTGGTACCAGGAGTGGGTGTTGGCCTAAAGAACCTGATCATGTGGGTTTTGGAGGAATGTGGAAGACTTTTTGAAATTTGGCTCAGAAAAGCTGTTGACTACTAATAAGCAGAGCTTAACAAGCCATTCTAGATAGACTGGAAGAAAGCATTGCTGCAAAAAATACGTAGCCCAGAAGAAAATAAAGACTTAGGCAGCAACTGGAGATATTTTGGACAAAGAGTCTCTGGCTCAGTTTGCCCATAGCCAAAATGCTTCGCCTGATGCTAATTGAAAAGCAATGGACTAATGTCTTTGGCAGAGGATATTCAAACAGCCTAATGTAGAAATGGTGGCAAGGCTATTAATGGTGAATATTGACAGATCTACAGTGAAAAAGAGCAGATGGGGCTGAAAGAAATGCAGAATATACAGTTTGGATCTGAAAAGTACACTAGGAAGATTAATGGTGGGGCCAAGGCTTGTGAAGGAGAGGCTCCCTTTGATAAAGGGATTAAAGTGATTAAGGAGAGGCCTACCTATTTACAAGTAAACAATGAAAAAAGTGAGATTAAAGTGATTAAGGAGAGGCCTGGAGATTTACAAGTAAACAAGAGAAACAGCACCTTCAGGACAAGACCACACCCTGCTAAGCCTCCAGCTTTTGAAAGGAAAATACTCTCAACTGATGAGTAGATAGAGAAAATGTCGGTCATCTACACCAATGGAGTTCTATGCAGCAGTAAAAAAGACCAACATCATGAGCTTTGCAGAAAAATGGCTGGAGCTACAGGACATCATGCTGAGTGAAGTAACACAGTCCCAGGAAAAACAAACAATGAATGGTATCCCTCATCTGTGGATGATAGTGCCATTACCTAGTTGTATTTCTTGTGCACGGCCCCTTGAGCTTTTGTCCAAAGCAGTTGGGAGTGAACATATTATTGGAAACAACAACAAACAATCAATAACAACAGAAAGGACTGCCAGCAAAGAACTGACTTGAAATAGTGAACTTCTGCCTCAAAACAGTCAACTTCCTCCATGCGAGAAAAGAAAAGACCTGAGAAAGAGAATGAAAAGCATGTTTGGCAGCATGCATGAGCTGTGGTGGGGTGGGGAATGGGGAGGAAATGGGTCTAGATTTGATAAAAAAATAAAAATAAATTTATGGAAAATAAAAAAAAATAATCAGTCGACATCTTTGCAACGCTATGATGTCCTTCCAAAAGAAGAAGAAAGAAGAAAGAGAAAGAAAAAAGAAAAGAAAGAAAGAAAAGAAAGAGAAAGAAAGAAAGAAAAGAAACTGAAAGGGAAGAGAAAGTTGTGAATGTGGTTAAATAGGATAGAAGTCCATCCTGAACTTGCAGCCAAACTCAAAGCCAAACTCGGCAATTTCATTCACGTGGTGTTGGCTTTAACGCATGAAAGGTTTGCAAGAGTGAAGGGTATCAGTTCTTCCTCTGCCAGTTTCAGAGAGCTGCAGAGCCCATGCAGAGTGCAGCAGGGGCATCCCTGAATAAAGAAGGCCGATAGGCCATTGCTATGAAGCTGTGATATGAAGCCTGGTTGAAGCTGGAGACCCCAAATGAGACATTTGACGATGCCAGAGCTGTAGATATTTGCCAAGGAGAGCTGCATACAGGGAGTGGTACCATCCTAAGAAGAGATGTTTGTTGCAAGCAAAGCTGGAAGAGCTGAGCCATCTAAGCCATTTGAAAGTAAAGTCCCAGAAGTACGCGCATGGGCAGATACTGGATACTTGTGTGCCCTGCTGGTTCAGTCTTGTTTTGTCCAGTATTCCTCACTATGCCTCTATTCCTCCCTTTGGAATGGAAATGTGTATTCAGTTCCACTGTATGTTGGGAGTATGTAATTTGTCTTTTTGATTTTACAGGAACTTACAGTTAGATTAGCCTGGGTCTCAGAAAAGAGACTGGACTGTAGACTTTTGAATAGAATTGAGATTGGTAAAAACTATGGGACTTTTAAGGTTGGACTAAATGCATTTTGCATTTTTATATGGTCTGAGCCTATGGGGGCCAGGGAGTGGAATATGTGTGTGTTTGAATGAGAGTGCCCCATAGGCTTTAATATTCACACATTATTGTCCCAGTTGTAGCACTGTTCTGGGAGATCTTAGAAGGTATAGCCAGCCAGAGGAATAGTTCATTGGTGGGGGCTTAGTTAGGTTTAACAAGCTTGCAGTCTCCAGTCTCTCTCTCTCTCTCTCTCTCTCTCTCTCTCTCTCTCTCTCTCTCTCTCCCCACTTCCTGTACTCATTGCAAGATGTGAACCTCATCTTTCTGCTCCAGCCCCAGCCACCATGTCTCCTGCCACAATGGACTCTAATTCCCTGGAACCATCAATCGTAAGTTCAAATAAACTCTTCCTTTTATAAGTTCCCTTGGTCATGGTGGTTTTATCACAGCAACAGAAAAGTGGTGTAAAATTTCTGATCCAAAATCTTCCTTTACATTGTTCTTATGGGCATTTTGGTCATTGCTCTGCAAAGTAACAGGGCTCATTCTTCAGTTCTGAGGACTGACTGCAGGCCTCTCAGGAGAAAGGAAAGAGGTCTCAGAGAGTGGTTAAAGCAGATTGAAGCCATACAGACCTGAGCAGGAATGCCAGATGTGACCACTTACTGACCACATGGCCTCTGGCCTACAATGGGGTCACCATGGGTAGTGCTGTGCAGGTGTCCAAACACTGAGAATACAGCTGCAAGTCTCCAAGTGTCTCAGTCCTGGGGAGGGGTTCAGAGGCTAAAGAAGGAATCTGCAAAGGTTCAAGTCTGGAGTTGTGGCTGAAGCCTGACCAGATTTTTGAGGGGAAAAATTAAGAGTCTAGATTTCAGTGTGCTCATGAGATACCCTGGTTCAGATCTAGTTGGCACTGTGTCCAAGAATTGGGCTCCTGATCCAGAAGGACTCTGCCTACAGACAAAGCAAATAGAGCTAAGTGCCCAGACCAGGAACCAGACTTCCTGTCTAGAGACCCTGCTTCCTCCACTAACTTCCTGTCTAGAGACCCTCCTTCCTCCACTAACTAACTTCCTGTCTAGAGACCCTGCTTCCTCCACTATCTGGGAGGTTTAATTTTTCCTTTTTTTTTTGTCTAAAGTCTTTATACAAGTAAATTTCTCTTTTTTAATTCTTTTATTTTTATTTCTATTTTTTAGTCTTTTGAGACCAGGTCTCCCTGTACCCCCCAGGTGGCCTGGAACTCACTATGTAGACCAAGTTGGCCTTGAACTCAGAGATCCGCCTGTCTCTGCCTCCTGAGTGCCGGGCTAAAGGCATGCCACTCTGCCTGGATTATTTTTATTTTTGTGTATTAGTGTGTTGTCTGCATGTATGTAAATGCATCCATGTCATACAGTGCCCATGGAGGTCAGAAGAGGGTGTCAGATCCCCTGGAACTAGAATTACAGACCATTGTTAGCCTCCATGTGGGTGCTGGGAATTGAACCCCAGTCCTCTGAAAGAGCAGCCAGTGCTCTTAACTGCTGAGCCATCTGTCCAGCCCCCACAAGTAGATTCCTTAACTCTGTGCCTCGGTTTCCTCATTGGTAATATGGGGCTTAATCATTTGCTTCCTGGAACTGCTATTTTTAATGAGATAAAATATTTAAAAGGCTCAGAAAAGCACCAGATACCTGGGAGGAGCCTTAAATACAGACAAGGGGCTGGAACGACTGCTCAGTGGTTAAGAACACTGGCTGCACTAGTCGAGGACCCAGGTTAGGCTCCCAACACCCACATGGCAACTAACAGCCACCTATAACTCAAGTTGCTGGGGAATCTGACATGCCCTCTTCTGGCCTCCTTGGGCATTGCACACTTACATGCATACACACAAAACATTCATACACATAAAATAAAAATCAGTAAATCAGCCAGACATGGTGGCACATGCCTTTAATCCCAGCACTCCAGAGACAAAGGCAGGCAGATCTCTGTGAGTTCAAGGCCAGCTTGGTATACATAGGGAGCTTCAGGCCAGCTGGGGCTAAAGGGAGACCCTGTCTCAAAAAGACAAAAAAAAAATTAATAAATAAATCAGAAAAATATTTTAAACAGACAAAAACAAGGACTATCCCATTACCGACATTTAGACATTTTAATTCCAGTTTCCCTTCTATTTACTTGTGACATATTAATCTTTTATCATTGTGACCAAATTTCTGAGAAAAATATCTTCCAGGAAGAAAATTTCTTTCGAAGGTTTTACTCCATGGTCACTTGGCCTGTTGTTTCTGGGCTGTGATGTCATGGCAGGGGACGTGTGTGATGTGAAGATGCTCACTTCATGGAAGGCTGGCTGGAAGGGGAGGGAGGGAGGGAGGGAGTGGAAGAGAGAGCAAGGACAAATCTACAGTGACCTGCTTCCTTCAGGTTTGCACCACTTCTCAATTACAAATCCACCAATGGGTGAATCCATGGATGAGATCAGAGCCCTCAAGATCCCCTCACTTCCCAATACCCCCACCTCTGAACAGTCCATTGGGGACCAAGACCTTAACTCATCAGCCTTTTGAGGGAAATGTGATATTCAAACCACAGCCTGTACTCTGAGTAAAATTTCCTGGCTATCCCAGCCCATGCTCCATCCTCAGAGTACCCCTTCCCTGCTCCCACCTTTCCGTCTCTTTTTTTTTTTTTTACTTATAAAAGGAAGAGTTTATTTGACAGTTCCAGGGAATTAGAGTCCAACGTGGCAGGAGGCCTGGTGGCTGGGGCTGGAGCAGAAAGCTGAGGTTCACATCTCCAATGAGCATAGGAAATCAAGAGAGAGAGAGAGAGAGAGAGAGAGAGAGGGAGAGAGAGAGACCTTTCCTCCTTGATCTTTCTACCAGGGCCTAGCCATGTGTGCCACCACACACACACACACACACACACACACACACACACACACACACACACGGCTACAGACCATTGCCTCAGCTCCCCTCCTAGCTGCTCCCTGCCTCCCTCTACCTCACTTTCTCTGATCCATTTACCCTTCTGGCAGAGGGACCATTGTAACTCAAAATCTAATCAGATTGTCCATTTCAGGCCAGTGCACCTGGCTCCTTCCAGTGTCATCCAGAGTGATTAAAACTTGACCCATGGAGGCAAGCAGAGCTGGAGACAAGAGCAGAGGCAGATCTCGGGATCTGATAAGATGGCCAGGCTGCCATGCAGGATCAAGGAAACCCAGGGTTTGCTGGTAGAACCGGTTCCTGGCATTAAAGCAGAACCAGATGAGAGCAACGCCCGTTATTTTCAGGTGGTCATTGCTGTCCCCCAGGACTCCCCCTTTGGGAGGGAGGAACTTTTTTTTTTTTAATTTTTATTTATTTATTTATTTTTATGTGTATAAATGTATTGTCTGCATGCAGGTCTGCGCACCCGTGTCGTGCGATGCCGCGGAGGTCAGAAGACGGTCTCGGATTCCCCTGGAACTGGAGTTCTCCTGGAACCGGAGTCACAGACGGCTCTCAGCCGCCATGTGGGTGCTGGGGATCGAACCCGGGTCCTCTGCAAGAGCGGTCATCGCTCCTAACCGCTAGGCCATCCCTCCAGCCCCATGGGAGGGAGGAACTTTTAAACTTGAACTATTCCTTCCTATGGCAGCACCTAAAGTATATTTCATGACCAAAATTTATCACCCTAATGCAGACAGGCTGGGAAGAATATGCTTAGATATTTTGAAAGATAAGTGGTCCCCAGCACTGCAGATCCGCACAGTTCTGCTATCAATCCAGGCTCTGTTAAGTGCTCTTAATCCAGATAATCCATTAGCAAATGATGTAGCTGAGCAGTGGAAGCAATGAAGCCCAAGCCATAGAAAAAGCAAGAGCATGGACTAGGCTGTGGTGGTTTGCATGAGCGTCCCCCACAGGCTGTAAGTATTCAGACATTTGTCTCCAGTTGGTGGCGCTGTTTTTGGAGGTCTCAGAAGGTGTGGCCGTGCTGGAGGAAGTGCGTTGTTGGGGGCAGGCTTAGTGAGTTTTAACAAGCCTGGTGGTCTACAGTTGCTCTCTCTGTTTCCTGTGCTCTTTGCGAGATGTGACCCTCGGCTTCCTGCTCCAGCTCCAGCTGCCATGCCTCCTGCCACAATGGACTCTAATTCCCTGGAACCATCAATCGTAAGCTCAAATAAACTCTTCCTTTTATAAGTTCCTTAGTCATGGTGCTTTATCACAGCAACAGAAAAGTGACTAATACATAGGCTGTACACCATGAATAATATTTAAGTTGATCTGATCATCAGGTGTGCGTCACTTGTCCTGTTCTGCCAAGACTTCTTCCTTTTTGTTTGCATTTAATGGACACAGTCTTAGAAACATTACAGAATAAAGGCCCAGGCATCTTCATGTTTGGTGATTAAATGCACATTAGCAAATCTCTTTCTTGTCCTGATTCACTATTGTAAAGCATGAGCAGAGGCTAGAAGTGTCATCTGGATTGCTGTGAGGTGTTTAAAAGCAGTGGTTCTGGGCTGGAGAGATAGCCTAGCAGTTAAGAGCACCAACTGCTCTTACAGAGGACCCGGGTTCAATCCCCAGCACCCACATGTTGGCTGAGAACCGTCTTTAACTCCAGTTCCAGGAGAACTCCAGTTCCAGGGGAATCCGACACCCTCTTCTGACCTCCGCGGAATTGCATGACACGGGTGCCCAAACCTGCATGCAGACAGTACATTCATACACATAAAAAATAAATAAATAAAAATTTAAAGAAAATTAAAAAATAAAAAATTTTAAAAAAGCAGTGGTTCCCTGCTTTTTCTCATTTCCCCATCATGGTTTGTAGGTATTCTTTTAGCAGAAGCACTTAAGAACAGTTACCAAACAGCCAAAGCCCTGACCCCTGCTGTTATTTTCACAGACCTGTGAAACCTGGGCTGTCTTTTGATCTTTCAAGAAAGAACCTTGATCTGGAATATAGCCTGAGGCTCCCTTGTCCCAATTACCTGCCCCAGCCCCAGTTGTGTGTACAGTGTCCCACCCCATGCCTGAATTAGTATAAAAGCCTTGAGTTCCAACATTAAACTTGAGTCTATCTCCCAGACTTTCTCTGAGTCTGTTTTCTTTATTATTCTATCGGGTAAATGCCTCCCGGTCCCTTCCTCCTTCCTTGCCAGAGCTAAATCTAGAGACTGTTGGCCTGAAGGCAGGAGACAGCTTTGAAGCTCGAAGTCTTGTGGAACTGCCAGGCCTGGCTCAAGGAGAGAAGAACATCAAGTGGATTACGGCCACGAGTGACTAAAGGATATCAGACGATTAAAAACTCTGACAATGGATTAAGTATAAAAAACTGTGAATTAAGGTAGTTGTCAGGGTTAGCTGCAGGGGTATGGGTGTTTTTATTCTACTTGTTAGCGGGAAAGTTTTTTTTTTTTATGTGTATGAATGTACTGCCTGCATGTAGGTCTTGTGCACCCATGTCGTGTAATGCCGCGGAGGTCAGAAGAGGGCATCGGATTCCCCTGGAACTGGAGTTCTCCTGGAGTTGGAATTACAGACGGTTCTCAGCCACCATGTGGGTGCTGGGGATCGAACCTGGGTCCTCTGCAAGAGCACTTGGAAGAGCAGTTGGCGCTCTTAACTGCTAGTCCATCTCTCCAGCCCTGGGAAAGTAGTTTTATCTTAATTTTATGCCCCCCTTTTGTGGGATCTAATCGCAGTGGTTAAATGCAGCTAACAAGTTCTTTAGAATAGGCTCTCTAGGCAAGTCTAACTTTATTTAGACTCTGTAGATAGACAAGCTTGTTTGAACCAAAATGGGAACATTAAATAAACATCACAGCCCTCACTTAATAACATTGTGACTTTGCTGTCAAGTGTAGACCCTCGCCCCCTCCCGCCTTTTTAAAAAAGTTTGTGACTATTTTGTATGGCTTGTCTGGAAACTTCTGTAAATCTTATGTTTTAGTAAAATATTTTTTGTTACTCAAAAAAAAAAAAAAACTTGGCCCACAAGTTCCCCTGCATTTTACTGCAAATTCTTCATCCTGCTTATTGTCCTTATGCCCACTCTTTTTATTGCAGTAACATTCCACTACCTATTGTCACCCACACCATGCAGATGAGTACACACACACACACACACACCATGCTTCATTTGTGCTCCTCTCTCTCCCTCTCCCATACCTCATCTCAACCCCACCACTGTCACTATATGCTGCTTGGCTCACAGTAAACCCATCCAGCATCAAGACCCAGGTGTTATCTGTTCCTGGAATGCTTCCAGAAGGATCACTAAATGGATTAGATACCTGCTTCAGGTAAGATAAACCTAGACAGTAAATTCCTCAATTTCAGTGGCTTAACACCAACAGAAGTTTTCTCAGTTCAGGACAGTCTAACATGGATGTTCTTGGTCAGTAAGCCACTTTCTCTCAGGCAGAAATTTAGCAACACAACCTTCGACTGGATAACCCCCAGGGTCTCAAAGCATTCTGCATCCAAATGAGGGGAAATGTAAGACAGGATATGCCGTGCCCACTGCTTAAAATCCTGGCCCAGAAGTGGTGGTAGCCCAGCTCCCACACCTACTGTACTGCTGAGGACTAGTAACCCAGTGACTTCTAGTTATAAGAACTCTAGCCCTGTGCCTCCTGGGTCTGCCTTGTTGAAGGCCCATATGCCATTTGACAGTTGGCTCCTGCAGAAATGGTATTCTTTTTGTCACTTCATCTTCCTCAGAGCTATCACAATACAAGGCTAACATCTGTTTCCAGTCCCACCTCTCCCATTATAAAGAGCACGGGCTCCCTGAGATCCTCTCTAGGTCCCCAGCACCTGACACCAGTGCTCCAATAGTTGGATGAAAGGATCACCCATTCAAGACCAGCTCAGGTGGGTCTGACTCTCCAAGCTGAAGTTCTTTCTTGCAAAAAGCTGAACCAGCCAGGCTGTAGAGGGCAGAGTGCTGGAGAATGCTTTGGTCAGTGATTGCTCAGAGAGTTCTGAAACAAATATCCTTCATAGCTCACACTTACAGTAGCCCTTATCGTGCACCAAACACCATCCACAAATCCTCACAATAACCCATTTTACAAATGAGGAAATTGAAACTCAGAGAGAAGAAACAAGGAACTAGAGAGATGGTTCGTTCAGTCAAGAAAGAAGTGCTGGGCTGGAGAGATGGCCTAGCGGTTAAGAGCGCGGACGCTCTTGCAGAGGACCCGGGTTCGATCCCCAGCACCCACATGGCGGCCAAGAGCCGTCTGAAACTCCAATTCCAGGAGAGCTCCAGCTCCAGGGGAATCTGAGACCCTCTTCTGACCTCCGCGGCATTGCACGACACGGGTGCACAGACCTGCATGCAGACAGTACATTGATACACACAGAGAAATAAATAAAAATTTTAAAAAAAAAAAAAAAGAAAGAAGTGCTTATTGCTGCTCAAGCACAAAAACCTGGATTTGGAACTCCAGCTCCAGGCGCTAGGTGCTTCGGCACATGCTGGAGAGGAGAGACAGGCAGACCTCTGCAGCTCATTGGCCAGTCCGCACAGCCAAATCACTGAGCTCCAAGTTCAGTAAGAAACCCCATCTTTCAAAAAAAAAAAAAGCTGGGTGTGGTGGCGCACGCCTTTAATCCTAGCACTTGGGAGGCAGAGGCAGGCGGATCTTTGTGAGTTCAAGGCCAGCCTGGTCTACAGAGTGAGTTCCAGGGCAGCTGGGGCTATAGGGAGACACTGTCTCAAAAAAAAAAAAAAAAAAAAAAAGAAATCCCATCTCAAAAATAAGGTGGAAAGTGACTGAAGAACACACTCAACTTTGACCTCCAGCCTCCACAAACAAAGGCACGTGTACACTTTTCTAGTCTGGCTTTCTGCTGCTCTGATAAAGCCATGACCAAAAGCACCTTGGGGTAGTAAAGGCTTCACTTGACTAACTTACCTCCACATCACAGTCCATCCATTAAGGGCACGCAGGAACGGGAGCAGAGATCATGGAGACCGCTGCTTCCTGGCCGGCTCGGATACCTTCCGCATGCAAGCCCAGGCCTCCCTGCTGAAGAATGGCCCACGCACAGTAGGCCAGGCCCCCTACATCAATTAAACAATCAAGAAAATACCACACAGATGTGCCCACAGCTCAGTCAACATGCACATACCAAAGGTGAAGCAGCATGCTGTCGACCTATAGTCTGCACCTGCCTGGAGCCCCTCAAGCTTTAATGCAAGGATGATTCAGCCCATCTCCCAGCATTCCTGTCAGTGAGACTGCAGCTTACAAATGATTGGATTGCTAGAGGCAGAAGCAGACATTTGGTTTTTTTGTGTTTTTTATTTTTTTATTATAATTTTTGTACAAGATATCATCTAGACCCGTTTGCCCACCCTATGCCCCCACCCCACCAGAGCTCATGCATTCTGCCAAACATGCTTTTCATCTCTTTCTCTTTTTGATATTCTCCATGGGAAGTTTGCTGTTTTGAGCAAAGTTCACTGTTTCAGTCAGTTCTTTGATGCAGTCCTTTCTGTTGTTGGTTTGTTGTTATTTTTATTGTTTGTTTGTTTCCAGTATGCATCACTCCCAGCTGCTTGGACAAAAGCCCAAGGGGCCGTGCACAAGAAATACAACTAGGTATTGTGCTAGCATCCACAGAATGAGGGGTACCATTCGTTCTTTGTGTTTCTTGGGACTATGTTACTTCAATCAGCATGATTTTCTACTCCAGCCATTTTCCTGCAAAGCTCATGATGTCATCTTTCTTTGCTGAGAAGCAGACATTTGGAACCTCTTAACCCCTCTGTATAATATAGTACCTCGGGTTTGGGTAACAGCCTAACAGCCTGTCAAGATACCAAGACGACTTTCACTATGAAGCCTAGCATTTTCCAAGCTAAGAAAGACAGAACTTCCCATCGGTGTTTACACCTCACATCTTTTGGTCAAATTAAAACCAGTGAGGTTATGGGCTGGGCATGGTGGTGCACGCCTTTAATCCTAGCGAAGCAGAGGCAGACAGATCTTTGTGAGTTCAAGGCCAGCCGGGTCTACAGAGCGAGTTCCAGGACAGCTGGGGCTACCGGAGGTACCCTGTCTCAAAAGACCAAAAAAAAAAAAAAAAAAAAAAACAGTGGAGGAGCTAGAGAGTTGGCTCAGTGGTTATGAGCAGTGACTACTCTAGCAGAGGACCCAGACTGACTTCCCAGCATCCACATGGTGGCTAATAACCATCTGAAACTCCTATTCCAGGGGATCTGACGCACTCTTCTGACCTCTGTAGGCATTGCATGACACTGGCACACTTACATGCAGGCAATACACTCATACACATAAAATAAAATAATAAGTAAAATATTTTTAAAAACAGTTGGGGTTGAAGCCAAATAGCAAATTGCAAGATTCCAAGTCCATCTCGACATGATACACAGAGTTGACAGTGATAATCCTGTGACAGAAAGTCGCCTTCTCTCCCTTCCCAGACCAGGGCTGAATACCCAGAGGCCAGCGGTGCAGAAGCTCAGCTCCACTCAAGCACGCTTTGCATCCCCTGCACCAGGCATTTCCATAATCCTAACTGGATAACAACCACCATCCCTCCTGGGAAATCACCACTTCAGAAATGTTTTCACGCTGATGACAAGAGAAACAGCTATAATTTATCATTATAGAAATATCCAATTATCAGGCTATTGAGTGACGCCTGCAGGCAGCCCCTCATCACTCCTGCCACCAGACTGGGCTCAGTTAACACCTGTCAGCCCCGTAGGCCCAGTCACAGAGGAGCCCGGATTCCTTCACCCATAGCCAGGAGCGTTCAGCAGCCCCTGCTGTGGCAGAAGCAAGGGTCTCCAAGGCCATCTCCTGGTGCCGTCTTTGATACAACTGCAGGAAGGACAAATGACCATCCTCCTAACACCTACCAGAGTACTCCTCGGAGAAGACCCTGTTGGAGTCCTGGAGGAAGTCCCTCCTCCCAGGCTTTTTCCACTAGAGGATGGAGTGATCTATAATAAGTTATAAAGGGCTCAGACTCTTCCCACGCTCTTTTATAATACAAGGTCTCAGGTAGTACAAGTTGGCCTTGAACTCATTATTTAGTCAAGGATGACCTTAAACTTCTCATCTTCCTGTCTCTGTCTCCTGAGTGCTGGGATTACAGGCATGTGCCACACATGCAGTGCTTGGGATTGACCCTTGGGCCTTGTGCATGCTAGGCAAGTATTATACCAACTGAGCTATATCCAGTCCAAGGGCCCAGACTTTGAAGCCTGAGTTCAATTTTCCTCTCCAAAACCTTGTAGCTGATACAACCTGTGAGATAAGTGGAAGAAGAACCTCCATATATAGGGATCACTGAGGAAAAAATAATGAATAAAAAGCCAGCTAAATCTGGAATAATAGTGATAGCCAACACGTCACAGATACCAAGTGTGAGATATGCATTAATTTGTTTTATCTTCACAGTCCTGATAAGTGGATGCTGTTATTTTATACACAAAGAAACTAAAGCCAAGAAGGTTAAAGAAATAACCAAAGTCATCTAGCTATAAATGGAAGACATGAGACATGTACCAGGCAGTCTGGTTCAGAGGCTCTAGCCTAGCCTATCACAACCTTTTAACAAATGTTTATGGTCACCTATGCCTCAGACACTGTGTTAGGTTCTCTCTATATATGAAATTATTGAATCTCCACAATGCCTTATCCCCAGTGTACAGGTGAACCGACGGAGTAGCTTGCCTGAGTTCATAAAGCTAAGCAAGACTCAAGCCCAGGGGTTCTGGCACAGTCTGCATACTGAGCCACGAACCAGCAGGAACATGCCAGGGTTCCCTGACCACACTATATGTATCCCATTATTCAATTCATCCTGCCAATCCTGCTTACAAACTGAAATGGAAGCTTGTAGAATCTAAGGGACTTAGAGTCAATGACTGAGGACCAAGTACTCAAAATCAAGCACTATCTAGAATCCTCTACCTAAACCCTATGCTGTAATAACTCCTATCCAAATCTATCATCACGACTTTGAATCATCTTTGTTGTTGTAGATGTGTGTGTGTGTGTGTGTGCCTATTTGAACCTGTGTAGGCACACCCATGTGTGTGGGTGCTTGTGCATACGTGCATGCATGTGGAGGCCAAAGATTGATGTTTCCCTTGATCATTCTTCCCCTTAAGCAGGGACTCCAACTTGAACCCAGAGCTCACCTCTTCTGTCAGTCTGACTACCCAGCCTGCCCTGTTCTGGGGATCCCCGTCTCTGCCTCCCGAGAGCTGCGACTACAGACAGGCTGCCATACCCACCTGGGATTTATGGGGTGCTGAACACCTGAACTTGGGTGCTCACCCTTGCTTTTAAGCCATCTCCTCAGCCCTGTGTGAAACACAAATGGTCTGCTCAGCATTTGGCACCCATGTCACCTCCTCTGAGATGACACTCTTGGTCCCCTGGTCATCTCTGCTTTACTCTGTGAGACCAGTGGCTCTTAGTCACTGATAGGGCCAATCCTGCTGTGGTTGGCTCTCAGTCCCTGTATTGGAGAGTTCAATGTGTTGATCCCAGTCTTCACTGCAGTGATGCCTCAGAGCAGTGGGACAAGAGACAGAAGCCTGGGAGGGCCGTGCCCGCAGCCGGGACCAAGCTCTCATAGCAAACAAGCCACAAGAGAGATACAAGAAAATATCACAATAACAAATTGTGTAGAAATAGCAAGCAGTTGATTGCCAGCCTAGCAGAGCCCAGATAGCTAGATCCTAAATTTTAAAAAGCTGAGAAGTAATTAACACAGTCATCAAAGGCATAAAGTTTGGGGATAGAGAAGGAAAACAAGTTATATTGGTGAAGAATTATTTAAGAAGCAGTTACAACCCTCCATTCCCTTCTCTGACTTGCCTTCAGGAAGACACAGGGGTGTTCTCTGTGGAGAAGATGGAGGATATCTGCGCTGAAGAGTGACAGAGCTAGAGGCCAAAACTCCATGCTGAGCTAAGGGAATGCACACTCACCAAATGTCCAGACGACTCCGTGCTGAGCTAAGGGAGCGTACACTCACCAAATGTCCAGACGACTCCGTGCTGAGCTAAGGGAATGCACACTCACCAAATGTCCAGACTCCATGTTGCTTCCTGCCCTGGGCTCCAAGAACATCAGCAGCCATGGAAATATGGCTGGTTACAGAAAAGAATTTTTGTTTGTTTGTTTGTTTGTTTGGTTGGTTGGTTGGTTGGTTGGTTGGTTGGTTGGTTGGTTGGTTGTTTTGAGACAGGATCTCCCTATAGCCCCAGCTGGCCTGGAACTCACTCTATAGACCAGGCTGTCCTTGAACTCTCAGAGATCGCCTGCCTCTGCCTCTGCCTCCTGAATGTTAGGGTTAAAGGCATACGCTACCACGCCCAGCTTAAAGATGGTTCTTAGCCGCCATGTGGGGGCTGGGAATCGAACCCAGGTCCTCTGCAAAAGCAGTCTGTGCTCTTAACTGCTGAGCCATCTCTCCAGCCCCGAGAAAAAAATGTTTTTTTAAAAAATCAACGTTAGGGGCTAGAGAGATGGCCTAGCGGTTAAGAGCACCGACTGCTCTTATAGAGGACCTGGGTTCGATCCCCAGCACCCACATGGCGGCTGAGAACAGTCTGTAACTCCAGTTCCAGGGGAATCCGATGCCCTCTTCTGACCTCCACAGCATTGCACGACACGGGTGCACAAACCTACATGCAGACAGTACATTCATACATATAAATAAATTAATAAAATAAAATAAAATAAAATAAAAGCACCTGCTGTTCAAAAAAAAAATCAACGTTAGAGCCAGGTGTGGTGGCGCATACCTTTAATCCCAGCACTCGGGAGGCAAAGGCAGGTGGATCTCTGTGAGTTCAAGGCCAGCCTGGTCTACAGAGTAAGCTCCAGGACAGCTAGTACTAAAAGGGAGACCCTGTCTCAGAAAAAAAAAAATCAACATTAGAATTTCTCTCAACAGATGGCAAAGTTGGTCACTGTACTAAAAAGTTCCCATTTGATAGTGTTGCCTATAAGCCTTCTAATCCCTCACTTCTCAACATGAACAGATATATCAGAAACATCTCCAGAAAGTCTCTGAAGGACAGAGATCAAAAGAAATGTACAGCCCGGTATGGTGGCGCACTCCTTTAATCCTAGCACTTGGGAGGCAGAGTTCCAGGACAGCTGGGGCTACAGGAAGACCCTGTCTCAAAAAGACCAAAAAAAAAGAAAGAAAAAAGAAAGCTACAAATGGGAAAGATGTAACCAGAAGAAAAACAAGAAGGATAACACTAAAAATAATAAAAATAATATTTCTTTGGTCTTTTTAAGACGGTCCATAACTCCAGTTCCAGGAGCTATAACACCTTCTTCTGACCTCACAGGCATTGCATGACATGGGTGCACTTACATACATGCAGGCGATACACTCATACCATAACATAAAAAAAAAACAAAAATGATAATCAAATAAAAAGCACTTCAGGAATAGAAACCACTCTAACACTAACTGAAAATCACCCGAATCTGTAGACAATGAGTTTCAAATTGAAATGGCCACTGAGCCAGGTGTGGTGGCCCATGCCTTTAATCCCAGCACTGGGAGGCAGAGGCAGGCGGATCTCTGTGAGTTCAAGGCCAGCCTGGTCTACATAGCAAGCTCCAGGCCAGCTGGGACTAGAAGGCGGATCCTGTCTCTCCAAAAAAGACAAAAAAAAAAAAAAAAAAAAAAAAAAAAAAATATAATATATATATATATATATAATATATATATATATATATCCAGACAAGACAGCATGAAGAACGTGGGAAATACAGAAGACAAAGAGAGGAGTCTGCAAGTTTCCAGAGGGGATAAAGAGAAATAAATGAGTCACAGCTGGGAGTTGGGGTACACACAAGCAACCCCAGCACTGAGGAGACTGAGGCAGGGTGAGCATGATTTCTAGGTCAGCTGGACAAGGAACAGAGCAACAAACACAGACAGAAAGACAAGGCCACGTACACAACCTCCAGGAGTTAGAATAGTTTCTGAATTCTCAAAAAATACACATTGGGAACCAAGCGTGGTGGTACAAACCTCTAATCCCAGCACTTAGGAGGCAAAGGCAGGCAGATAGTCTAAGTTCAAGGCAAGCCTGCTCTACATACTGAGTGCCAATACAGCTGGGGCTACAGGAAGACCCTGTCTCAGAAAGACCCCCCAAAAAGATACACATTGGAGCTGGAATGCCTTTAAATTTTTGAGAGAAAATTGTTTGCTAAAAATTCCCAGACAAGATGGCTCATTGGGGAAAGGGGTCTGCTGCTCTCTCCTACTGACCTCACTCTCATTCCTGGAATCCAGGTAAAGTGGAAGGAGGGAGCCAACTCCACAAAGTCGTCCCGTGGCCTCCATGTGCACGTGCGCACACGCCATGTGTAAACATGAGATTAATTTTTTAAATTTAAGTCAAATTGTCAATCCAAAAACAGATTTCCACATTATCAAAGTTTCAAAAAGTGGCATCCCATCCCCCTTCCTTAAGAAGCCACTGACGATGTATTCCACGCAAACTGGAACATTAACCAAAAGAGAATGCAAGAAATAGTAGGTGCAGCTTAGGAGACACTAAAAGGGTCACTAAGCTAACAATGAAGAACAGTCTTAAGATAACACTTGTGGGGCTGGAGAGATGGCTCAGCAATTGAGAGCACTGACTCTTCTTGTACCCACTGCCATGTGGGCGCTGGGTTTGATTCCCAGCACCCACATGGCAGCTAAGAACTATCTTTAACTCCATGTGCTGGATAGCTTTGGTGTCAACTTGAGACACCTGGGTTGAGGGAGCCTCGGTTGGGGAATTGGCTCCATTGGATTGGCCTGTGGCCACATCTGTGGTGTATTGTCTTGATTGTTGAGCAGTGACAGTATAAGAAGGCAGGCTGGGCATGAGCCAGAGAGCAAGTAGAGCGCAAGCCAGGAACAGGAGTCCTCCATGCCTCCAGGTTCCTGCCCATGAGTTCCTGCCTTGGGCTTCCTAAGTGATGAAGAGGACCCCAGGCGAGTGTCAGCTGAATAAACCATTCCTCCCCAAGTTGTGTTGGTGTCAGAGTGTTTTGTACAGCAAATGAAAGCACAGCTAGAACACTCCAGTTCCCAGGGAATCCGTGCACCACTTGCTGACCTCCTACTCAGCTTGCACAAACACTGGTTGCCCTATCCATAGCCAGACAGTATATTCTTACACATAAAAAAAAGATAACACTTGTGTGCCAATCAGACCATCTTAGAAAGCCATGTGAAAATGGTCATGATGATAATATTATAGCTGCTAAACCATAATCTAACCAAATTTTAATTATGTTGAGAAGAGGGGAGAGGGGAAGGGTGTGAATCTTCATTGTCCATGGTAGGAAATAGGAAGAAGGAAGGAAGGAAAGGAAGGAAGGAACAGGAAGAAAGGAAGGAAGGAAGGAAGGAAGGAGGAAGGAAGGAAGGGAGAAAGGGGAGAGAAAGGGAGAAGAGATAAGGGATGAAAGGGAGAAAGGGAGAAAGGGAGAGAACAGGGAGAGAAAGGAAAGGAGGGCGATGAGAGGGAGGGATGAGAGGGAGGGAGCGAGGGCGGGAGGGAGGGCGGCGGAAGGGAGGGAGCGAGGGAGGGAGAGCAGGGGGGGAGAGAGGGTGGCGGGAGAGCGGGAGAGAGAGAGGGAGGGAGGGAGAGAGAGAGGGAGGGAGGGAGGGAGAGAGGGAGGGAGGGAGAGAGAGAGGGAGGGAGGGAGGGAGAGAGAGAGGGAGGGAGAGAGGGAGGGAGAGAGGGAGGGAGGGAGGAAGGGAGGGAGAAAGGGAGGGAGGGAAGGAGGGAAGAAGGAAGGAAGGACACACATTGGAGACAACATTGTAAGAATAAAACACTTTCCAGCTGGGCATGGTGGTGCACACCTTTAATCCTAGCACTTGGGAGGCAGAGGCAGGCGGATCTCTGTGAGTTCAAGGCCAGCCTGGTCTACATAGTGAATTCCAGGACAGCCGGAGCTACAGGGAGACCTTGTCTCAAAAAGACCATAAAAGGGGCTGGAGAGATGGCCTAGCGGTTAAGAGTGCCGACCGCTCTTACAGAGGACCCAGGTTCGATCCCCAGCACCCACATGGTGGCCAAGAACCGTCTGAAACTCCAATTCCAGGAGAACTCCAGTTCCAGGGGAAACCGACACCCTCTTCTGACCTCCGCGGCATTGCATGACACAGGTGCACAAACCTGCATGCAGACAGTACATTGATACACATACAGAAATAAATAAAATTTAAAAAAAAGAAAACACTTCCCAAAAAGGTCAAAATAGTTTCCTCTATAAAGGGGAGATGACAGGGGTGTCTGGGGGCTGCTTTTATCTTAGTAAACCTTGTAAAACTATTTGAGTCTTTAAACAATATGCATGAACAATTCTGACAAAAAAGTACACTTTAAAATAAAACTGGTCCCTGGTTTGGAATGTAAACTGAAGAGAACAATGATGATCTGACAGAAACCATGCCCTGTGAGGAGGAGGGTGGCTGTGAAATAACTAGCTATAATCATACTGTCAAATCTTTGTACCACCTTATAATTCATTGATTCATTCAGCAAATGCTGATCAAGGGCCCACTATGTGAAAGCAATTTTATGTCCACTATCTCTGATGATGTGGCTTTTAGACATTAGAGTGAAGTCATGGGGACTGGTGTGGTTCCTTCCTGTCAGGTTCGCACAGGGAATACTAATACCCCTGGGGAAAGGGTGAGTTCTGGTTCTGAGATGCCAGGGGTAGAAGTAGAGGCAAACTTTCTCCTGTGTCTATCATCAGCATCTCCCCACCCAAGATCATCTCTCATCTTCCCCTATTATTAGGGTTCACGGAGAGGGGCATGAGGAAGCATCTCCCTTCCCTGCTGTGGAATATTTGTGAGCTAGGGAAGAGTGTACCTGAAGCCCAACCTCTTCCCTAATGAGTAGGGCAGAATCTCTGCAGAGCTCACAGATTCTGGCCATCTGAAATGTGCCCTCCTTCAACATGCCGAGTTCGCCGTACATTACAGAAGTTCATGGTGGTCCTCTGCAGAGGTCTGCATCGCCTCCCTTACTTGAGAAGCGGTTCTGACTTCCTTAGTGGGTGGTTTGAATGTGACATGTCTCCCATAGGCTCCTGTGGTGGAAGGCTTGGTCCCTGGCTTGTGGTGCTGTTTTGGAAAGCCGAGGAACTTTAAGGAGTAGAGCCTTGCTGGAGAAAGTGGGTCACTATGGGAAGCCTTGAGGTTTAATATCTGAACCTCACTTCTCCACTTCCTGGTTCCTGTTCCTCCAAGATGTGAGTCCCAGCTGCACACTCCTGTCACCATAGAGCTATCGGACCCTCAGGATGGTCTGAATCCATTCAAACCATGAGCCAGATAAACCCTTCTTCCATAAGCATTCTCAGGAATTTGGTCACGGAAACAAGAAAAGTAATGATCTTCCACAGGAGAGGCTTGAATGTTGTACTCCAAGCTTAGAATACCTTCAGATCCACCTTCAACAAGACTAGGCCAGTAACTCCCCATATGGACTAGGAAAGGGAACTGGGTTCCTGTCTACTCTATGGGATCAGCTATTCTACAGAAGCAAGAGGTAGGAAGACTATTAGAATTACACTCTCAAAGAATATTCACTATTAGCACTTAGCATCTGTCAATCACATCTCTTCACTAAATAGCCCTGAACACAGCCACCTCCCTAGGGAATTAGCCCACTGCCGTTGTTCGTAACATTCGCCCATGGTAAAAGCTGTATTTCAAAGGTAAAAGATGAACTCACATTCTACTTCAATGTCAGCAGTAAAAAGCAAATAACTTTGGGAATGAGAGGCAAGAGATCAGAATGGAGCTTTAATAATTTCATAGAAAAGCAAATATTTGCACTTATTAATATCCTGAAACCCATGTTGCCTGGAATAGCTCCGTCTCCTTTTATCCCACGCCTTTTGTCTAACACAGTGATATATTGCCACCCTTTCAAAATCCTGACACAGATGACATTGAAGCAAATTATGTACCTCGGCCAGATTTCTCAGTTGAAATGGAGATAGCTGATGTGTACATTTTTCCATCTAATTAACATTCCGCAGTTTGAATAGCTGTTATCATGCCCTGGGTCCCATATGAATGGGGGCACAGATAGAAAGATCCATAAACAGGTTGGCTGGCACAGAATGAGATTTCTTCCCCCAGACAAAGAGAAAATGGAATGAATCATTGTCATTTGGATAGTAGCAGTCATCAGAGACTAGTGCAGGCAAGTCTCCCCTGTGTTCAGAGCACAAGTGTGTTGCCTAGCACCAGCAGCAACCCCCACCCCACCCCCACCCCCCACAAGGACTTTTACCCACTCTACATATCTGCTACACTTAGGCAGGTAATTCTTTTCACCCAGGTCTTTGTTAATACTGTGTTGGTTTCAAAATAGCATCCCACATTTTGTGATCCTCCCAACACAGGAAGTATAGGTACTTTTAGGCTTGCATTTGCTGATTCAAGTCCAACAAATAAACTATGAGGGAAGTGACATGTAACTCTCTCAGCCGGGTATGTTGGCGCACGCCTTTAATCCTAGCACTCGGGAGGCAGAGGCAGGCGGATCTTTGTGAGTTCAAGGCCAGCCTTGAGCTGGTCTACAGAGTGAGTTCCAGGACAGCTGGGGCTACAGGGAGACCCTGTCTCAAAAAGACCAAAAAAAAAAAAATCTCTCTCTCTCTCTCTCTCTCTCTCTCTCTCTCTCTCTCTCTCTCTCTCTCGTGTGTGTGTGTGTGTGTGTGTGTGTGTGTGTGTGTGTAGTGTGTCCTCCCTTCCCTGGAAGTTTTGAGTCCCGTTATGGTGTCATGAGTCCCCCCCTACAGCTGATAGAAAGATAGATGGGAGCTGAAGACTCAACCAATTTGGAAGTCAATCTAACTCCTTCCTGTCAGACTACCTTGCCAATGACAGCACAGTCCTTGCCACAGTCATGAATGGAGTCTCGCGAAAGAGCCTTAACCAGAACCATCCAGCTAAGTGGCTCCTGAATTCCTCAGTTTTAGAAGTTCTATGATAAGGGGCTGGGGAGATGTCTCAGGGATTAAGAGCATTTGCTAACAGCCATCTCGAGTTCTAAGGGATCTGACACCCTCTTCTGGCTTCTGTCAGCAATGTACAATATGGTACACTTATACATATCCAGGCAAAACACTCATACACATAAATTAAAAAATAAGTTTGCTGGGCATGGTGGCACATGCCTTTAATCCCAGTACTCAGGAGATATAGGCAGGCAGATCTCGGTGAGTTCAAGGCCAGCCCAGTCTACATAGTGAATTCCAGGCCAGCTGGGGCTATGGGGAGACCCTGTCTGAAAAAGACCAAATAAATAAGTTTTTTAAAAAAGAAATTCCATGATTTAAATGTTCTAAGCAGCTAATTTGGGGGTGACTATGATATCACAAGAAGTAATATACATTATAACTTTTTTCTTAACTCTCATCACCATATTTATAGAAATTACTTTTTCTTCCAAATTTTCAAAGGCCAAGATGATAGCTGACTCCACTTCGCAGTGACTGGGAAGTGATCAGAAGCTCGGTCAGGACTTCAAGAAGCTGCAGCCCTCCTGAGAACTGCATATCCCACTGCAGAAGAGGAAAGAGAAACAGGAAAAGCCCCGAGGCCACACTTCAGCATACTTGCTCCCAGCTTTCTCCATGTAGCTTTCCCCTCCTGAGAGAATTCCCATGTCCCTCAGCCCTGTGCATCTGCAAAATGCACGCCGCTGTCTCCCCGTCCCATTAACACTGGTCTTCCCCAGAAACTGGAGCTTGGTCACACTGCTGCCCACTCCTGCTGACTGCAGCCCATGCCAGCTGCTGAACCCAGGGGCTCAGTGTCAGGGAACCTTTGGTGATTTCAAAGTCAGCTACAGAGACTGGAGAAATGGCAGTTAAGAGCTCCTGCTGCTCTTGAGAGGACCCAGGTTTGGGACTCAGCACCCACATAGCAGCTCCAGGTGATCCAGCGCCCTCTTCTGGACTCTCTGGGCACCAGCCATGCACATGGCGCACATACATACAGGTAGGCAAAACGTTTTTTTTTTAATTTCTGTATGTGTATGAATGTACTGTCTGCATGCAAGTGTGTGCACCCATGTCCTGTAATGCCGTGGAGGTCAGAAGAGGGTGCCGGATTCCCCTGGAACTGGAGTTCTCCTAGAATTTGAGTTTCAGATGGCTCTCAGCCACCACGTGGGTGCTGGGGATCGAACCCAGGTCCTCTGTAAGAGCAGTCAGCACTCTTAACCGCTAGGCCACCTGTCCAGCCCCTAGGCAAAACATTTTTACACATAAAAATTAAATAATTTTTAGCCGGGCATGGTGGCGCACGCCTTTAATCCTAGCACTTGGGAGGCAGAGGCAGGCGGATCTTTGTGAGTTCAAGGCCAGCCTGGTCTACAGAGTGAGTTCCAGGACAGCTGGGGCTACAGGGAGACCCTGTCTTGAAAAGACAAAAAATAATAATAATTTTTAAAGCCAATCAGACGTGGAAATCTTGTAATTGGAGTAGCTATGAGTTATAAAAGTAGTTAATAAAAAAAAAAAAAGGCAGACATGGTGGCACATGCCTTTAATCCTAGCACTCTGGAGTCAGAGGCAGATGGACTGATAGCTTCAGATCTGGCAGATCTGATCACCTACCAGTGAGTGAGTGGGTCACTGGGGACAGGCCTTGAGGTTTCTTAGACCAGCCCCACTTCCTGCCCATTCTCTGCTTTCAACATTACCAGTAAGTACCACGGGGCCCGAGACATTTTACTGTTCACTCAAAAGTCACCATTTCAGGGAAAAAGGAACTGCCACATACCACAAGGTTAAAAATAAACTGCAGGGGGCCTGTGCAAGGGTCAGAAAAACATGTTTTTGAAACAACACAGTGTGCTCATTAATTCCAGGAAGCTGCTCCCTGAACCTTCCCCCCCTCCCCCCAGCCTTTGGTGTTCTTACAAGCCCACAGCCTATCCCTGTGCTACCGTTTGCTGAGTTGTATAAACCCACCAATCATGTAACGCCAAGGCATGGATACCCCCCACACACACTTGCGGTTTCTCCCTTTGAAAGAATGCTCCTAGGGAGTCCTCGGGGCTCTTCCCCGTCCTGTTGTAGCAGGTGTGGGGACGGCCTGAGCTCGAGCTTGCTGAATAAAAGATTCTCTGCTTTTGCATCGGTGTTGTGTCTCCTGGTGGTCTGTGAGGGTTTTGGATTCTGGGCATTACACAGTCACATCACACTTGCTGCCACGCCTTTCCCGCCATGATGGCCCGAGTCCCCTTGAACTTCGAGCCAAAATCAATGCTTCCTCCCTTAAGCCATGTTCTCTCAGGTTTTTTACCATTATGAGAAAAAGAGCTAGGATACCAGCTCCTTGCAAAGTCTGACGAGGCCTCCGATTGCTGTGGCGTTGCTCCTGGAGTCCTAGTATGGCTCCCCCCCCCCCCGCCCCCAACCATGCCATTCTTCTCTGGTTTCCATCACCGTTCGACTAGCATTCTACTTCCTGGTCTATTTCCAGTCTTCTCCTGGCCCGTTGCGGCAAGCTCTCCCCTCTCTGGTACCCACCCACCTCCACTCTTGGGCACCTCTGCTCTTCGCAGCCTCTCAGCTGATCTGCGCCAGGTGAACAGGAGCCAGGCCACTGCCTGTCACTCCTCTGCATCTTCTGAAGGTTTCTTAGCTGCTTGGTCTTTCTGGGGAGGGTTTCCTAGCTGCCTCCTTTTCTGCAGGGAGACCAGCTGAGCTTATATATCCCTCCTACTTAATTACTTCCCTACCAGACTCTTAGCAGAGTCGCCCCAGCAACACCTAGCAACTGGCCACTGTCACCCGCTACTTCTGTAAGAGAGTTCCCATAACTGTTGTAGAAGCAGTCTTAATTTGGCAGCCAGCAGGCACAAAAGTGTTAAGTTAAATGGAACTTTGACAACATGTACCTGGCCCCGTACCATCACCCCCTTTGCTTGGCTTTCTCTCCACTTTCCTGTGTAGACAAGTGGCTTTCCCCGAGCTGGGTTTGGGTGGAGACAGTAAGGGGAGGTGTTCGGAGTCAGATGACCTTTCTACCTGGGTGGTGTTAGGGGATTATTCCAGCTTGTCCTGCCTCCATCTCTTCCTCTGTAAAATGGGACTGAAAATATTCCCCTTCCAGGGTTAGCTTGAGAATGGACTAAGTTCGTGCATAGTGCCTAAAACATGGTGACCCTCCAGTGCTGACTGCTGTGGTGCATGGTACATATCCAGGGCTGGCTACCATGATTGTGAATGATCTCAGAAGACAAGATAGCCATCTTTTCAAATGACATTTCAGTGCTGCCTGCTAGTCTGGTGATCTGGATGATAATGACATGTAGAAAAACTGGCTCTGGGGTTGTACATCCTGCATCGTCACGTTCCTCCCTTCTCCCTTCACCCCACTTCCTGTGCCCTGTTCCCACTCCACCATGGCATATGTTCCATGAGGGGAGAACTTTTGTCTATTTTGTTCCCTTCCCCTGACACCTAGAATAGTACCTGGCATATGACCGTTGGCAGTAGGTCTTTGTGGCATGAATGAGTGGGTGCAGAGTGCTATCTTGCACATGAAGGTTTCCTTAGGAATGTCAAAGTGTTGGAAGACAGAAATTCTCATAATAAAATCATTTTAGCAAAATTATTTGTTCATTTCCTACATCTGAACACATGACTTTCCATTTAACCTGTCAGCTTAAATTTCTTTCATTGTAGGCTATTAGCTGTGGATTCATCACCTGTGGCCTTTATTACATACCTGATTTATTGCTATTTTTTTATCATATTCAATGTTGTCAGATGCTTTTTGTTCATCTACTGAGAGTATAACATGAGTGTTATGCCTTCTGTTAGTGCAGAGTTGTCATTTATTGAAATGCATGTTTTGAACCATCCTTGCACCAGAGAAAATCCTACTTGCTTGTGGTATAAAAACCCTTGAGTGTGCTATTGAATTCAATTTGCTAGCATTTTTGTTGAGAAATTTTGCCTCTCTGTTCCCTGGGGACATTGGCCTGGGATTTTCTTTTCTGCGGCACCTTCTTTGGCTTTAGTGTCAGGTTAACGCTTGCCTTTGGGATGAATACTTTAGTATTCTTTTTCTCTTCAATGTTTTGAAAGTCAGAAAAAAGACTGGCATTGACTCCCCCTCTAGACATTTAATAGAATTCACCAATGAAGTCATCTGGCCCATTTTTTTATTAGCAAATTTATCTCCTTATTCAGATTTTCTGTTTCTCCATAAGTTTAGCCATTTCTCTGGTTAATACAATTTACTGGTATATTCAGATATTCCCAGGACTTCAGGGGTTTGTTTTTGAAGTACAATCTAACTATGTAACCCAGGCTGGACTCAAACTTGCAACCCTCCTGCCAGAGTTTACAGTCGTCTGATAGTCCTTTATACACGCGTGGCCAAAATCCACATGATCTGCTTCCCTCCTGTGCTGGCTGGTAGTTCTACCGAACTGCAAGCTTCAAGGCTGTCTCCTGCCTACAGGCCGACAGTCTCTAGGCCTAGCTCCAGCAAGGAGGGGGGGAGGGGACCACAAGAAAGTTACCTGATGGAGTAGAAAGATAATAAAAGATGGACTCAGAGGGCGAGGTCTGGGAGAATAGAGTCTCCCTTTACTTATGCCAGCAGTGTGCTTATATACCAAAAGTTATTGTGCTCTGGGCAAGGAAGTGGGGGGTAGTCAAAAGGGAGGGATGAGCCACCTTGGCTCTAATCAGGGGGCTGCAGAGCTCCTGTTTGTGCAACAGGTAAACTAGAGATGACATTTTTGCTCAATGCCTCAAGGGAAGGGGCTATCCAGTTCTGGAACTTTGCAGAGATAGGCAAAGCAAGAAAATATTGTAATATCCCAAACCTTCCAGAGCTACAGATAACTCACAGAGGCAACTGAATGCCCACAGAGATATCAGATAACACTCGGGGGTTTTCAGGACAGGTCTTATAAGTTCTTGCCTTGAGCCAGGCAAAGTTTCATTCCTGCACCCTCCTGCCTCAGCTTCTCAAGTACAAGATTACAGATATGTACCATCCACCCAACTACAGTACTATTTTATGACCCTCTGTATTTCTGTATCAGTATGCTAATGTCTACTCTTTCATTGACAATTTTATTTATACCATCTCCCTTTTTTTCTTAGATTTCTGTTCTAGTTTGTCTTCAATTGCTGTGAAAAAACACACTGACCACTACCAACTTGGGGAGGAAAGTGTTTGTTTATTCAGCTCACATCTCCTGGGTTACAGTTCATCACTGAGGGAGCCCAAGGTAGGAACTGAGGACAGGAACCTGGAGGCAGGAGCTGAAGCACAGGCCATGGAGGAATGCTTCTTACTGGCTTGCTCCCCAGGCCCATGCTCAACCTACCATCTCATATAATACACAACAACCTTCCCAGGGGTGGCACCACCCACAATGGGCTGGGCCCTCCCACATTGCTCAACAATTAAGGCAACATTCCACAGATATGGTCACAGGCCAGTCCAATGGAGCCAATTCCCCAATTGAGGCTCCCTTAACCCAAGTATGTCAAGTTGACACTAAAGTTATCCAGCACAGTTAGCTAACTGTTCATTGATTTATCTTTTCAAAACACAATTCTTGGTTTTAATGGCCTCTGTATTATTTTTTTTCTATTTCATTTATTTTTCCTCTATATTATTTCTTCCCTTCTGCTGGGTTTAATTTGTTCTTCCATTTCTAGTTCCTTGAAATAGAAATCTTTTCAACATATTTACCACTTTAAATTTTCTTCTTGGAACCACTTTTGCGGGGCTGGAGAGATAGCTCTGCAGTTGAGAGCATTGACTGTTCTTGCAGAAGACCTGGCTACATTTCGCAGTACCCACATGTGACTAACAACCACTCATCAGCCGTCACTCTAGTTCCAGGGGATCTGCTGCCTTCTTCTTGCCTCCATGGGCATTGCACACACAGGTGCACCAACATACATACAAGCCAAACATTCATATATATTAAAAACATAATAAATAAGCAAATACTATAAACACTGATCCTGTATCTGCTGTGCATGCTTTGCTCCAGTCTGTCATCTATCTCTTGGCTTCATTCATAAAATGGTTTTCCTTGTCATTTAACGTTTATGCAAATGGAACCACTATTTCCTTTCCTTTCTGACCTCTGTTTGTTGTCTTGGTTAAAATGATTTCCCACAGTACCAAGTAATAATCCACATCTCTGAAATTTCGTTCTTGTGTTGTTTTTCCCATTTGTTCTATGCTTAAATCCTTAATCCATCTGGAATTTATTTTAGTGCAAAAGAAATGAAAAGTCTTTTTCCTTTTCTTCTAGAAGGATAGTGTCATTTGGAAAGCATGACTTCATATGTCAGCCATTCTTTTTTCCACCAGGGTCTGCTTCCTGGATGACTGCAGTGCGATGTCACACAGGGCCCCACACCCAGAAGGGCCCTGTGTGTTTGGTTTCATTCTCTGTTGTTTCCATCTTGAAATTCTTCACAACTCTGTCTTTCTACTTGTATTTTGTAAGTGAATTACAATGGAACACTGAGCCTCAATATGGTTCTGCCTTCCCTGGCCTGGCCTGGCCTGGCCCCAGGCCCCCAGGCCCCAGCTACACTAGTCCTGCCCAGCTTCCACCTCCCTACCCTCTCAGCTTTTCAAACCACACTATCTTACTGAGATGTTCCTTCTAAGCAGTTATCCCTGGGCACATATTTCAGATTATTGTAATACAAGATTTTGATGGGGAAAGTGGGGGGCACTAGACGAGTGGCTTTCAGTCATCTGACATCTGAGTCTCACTCCCAGACATTCTGATTTAATTGGCTGAATATATGGACCTAGATGTTCTAAAACTCCCCCTCATCATTCCAACATGCAGCAAAATTTGAGCCACACTGCATTGGGTCATGTTATAGGAATCTCTCAATAAACACCTGAGAAAAATCCAACTTCATGCCAGAATCCAGGCACTAAAATCACTGGGCACCAATTTCCCAGTGGCACACGAGTACCCCAGATGACTGGCGACTGACTCTCCCTCATCATGGGTGCCCTCTGATGGGCAATGTTCATTTCCTACTATGCAGTTTATTTGAAGAGTCCATTTTAGAGACTTCCTGTGTGTTCAGATAACTGGATCCTCTGACTTCTTTTTTCAGTACTGGGGATTGAACAGGCAAGCACACTGTCAGTGAGCTACACCCCCAATCCACCCTGAATTTTGAATCAGGGAATTGGACTGCCCATTCGTGGTTAATTTCTAAGTCCTTATGTTCAGACCTTTAGCAGTTTACTTCCTATGTGGAAGTAGGTGTGTTGTGAACATATGTAAACGGGCCAAGTCCCTCTTGGAGAAGCATGTGTTCTGAGAAGATGAATCCAGCCCCACAGCTGAGACGTGAGGCTGATGATGGCAGCTGGGACCTAATTAGTGAAGCAGGTGAGGATATTGAAAAGGGTGCCTGGACCAAGAGCCACAGCTGAGACTGAGCAGGAGAGAGGATTTCAGTTCAGACCAGTAAGGACCGGGTGCCAATGGGCTGATGTAGAGCCCAGTTAGCACAGGGGCCCAGGATGACACGGAGCAATGCTGGCTTGGTTCCCAGAACAGAATAACCATTGGGCCTCATAGGGATGCAGGACTGGCTGGGCTCAGGAGTAAGATTAGGAAGGAGGCAGAGAGGGAAAACGTCCTGGTTATCAGTGCTGTGTGCTGGAGGGAGTGGAGGGAAACACAGAAAGCATCATTGGGCCCCAAACTCGGAGCCAGGGGCCTCCAAGAACCAGAAGACAGCAATACCTGTGCAATACCTTGAAGTTTTAAAGTTTGCTGCATCATCATCATCATCATCATTTGTATGTGTGAATGCTGGTGCCCATGAAGGTTAGAAAAGGTCACATTTTCAGGAGCCGGAGTTACAGGTAGTTGTGACTTACATGACATACGAGTTGGGAAGACTACTTGAGTCCTCTATAAGAGCAGTAAGCTCCCCTAACCACTGATCCATCTCACCAGCCACAAGATATCCTGATTTAAACTAAAGCCCCCTCCCTCAGCTGTAATCTGCAGGTTCCGATGCTACGATCAGCTGGATATATGGCCTCGCCACAGTAGCCAGCCAGTGTGGGTGTGGTCAGGCCATGAGCTCAGCATGTCTCTCACTGGCCCAGAACTTTGCCATGTAGACTAGGCTAGTTGGCCAGCCAGGTCTCTGCCTTCCAGGGCAGGAACTCAAGTGGGAACTGAAGCAGAAATCATGGAGGAGTGCTACTTTCTGGCTTGCCGGTTCTCCAGATTAATTTCTCCTACTTTTCTTTTTTTCTTATTTTATTTATTTATTTATTTTCTATGTGTATGAATGTACTGTCTGCATGCAGGTTTGTGCACCCGTGTCGTGCAATGCCACGGAGGTCAGAAGAGGGTCTCGGATTCCCCTGGAACTGGAGTTCTCCTAGAATTGGAGTTACAGATGGTTCTTAGCCACCATGTGGGGGCTGGAGATCGAACCTGGGTCCTCTGCAAGAGCAGTTGGCGCTCTTAACCGCTAGGCTATCTCTCCAGTCCCCCCCCCCTACTTTTCTTATGGAGTTCAGGACCACCTCCTTGGGGATGGTGCTGCCCACAGTGGACAGGGCCCTCACACATCAATCATCAACCATGGTAATTCCTCAGACATGGCCACAGGGCCATCTGGTATCAAGGCTTCCTCTTCCCTGCTGTCTCTAGGTTTGTGTCAAGTTGGCAATACAACTAACCAACACACTAGACATTTAAAATAACCCTCTTCTGTAAGTCAGACCTGATCCTTCCATCTTTTTTTTACACTTTGTATGTGTCTGTATGTCGTCTGTTTGTCTTTGCATGTGTACACAAGAGCCATGGCATGTGTGTGATAACATTCAGGAGTCAGTTCTCTCCTACCTGAGGGTCCCAGGAATAGAACTCAGGTCATCAACCTGAGGGTCCCAGGAATAGAACTCAGGTCATCAGGTTTGTCAGAAAGCTCCT
Organism: Rhizomys pruinosus; assembly: GCA_009823505.1. NCBI lineage: Eukaryota > Metazoa > Chordata > Mammalia > Rodentia > Spalacidae > Rhizomys > Rhizomys pruinosus. Next base: position 162,528 of record VZQC01014314.1, read on the forward strand.
TTGTACACTGAGCCATCTAACTGGCCCCAGTCCTGGTCCTTTTATGCCCATAAACCTCTTAAGTCTACAAGTTCCACAAAGAAATACAAGAAATTGTCTTTTTTTTTTTTTTTTTTTTTTTTGGTCTTTTTGAGATAGGGTCTCCCTATAGCCACAGCTGGCCTGGAACTCACTATGTAGACCAGGCTGGCCTTGAACTCACAGAGATCCACCTGCCTCTGCCTCATGAGTACTGGGATTAAAGGCATGCACCGCCATGCCCAGCAAAATTGTCATTTTTTAAAACCACTACAAAATGCTCAGTTTGAAAAATGGCAGTGTATTGAGTCACTTAACTAGAATCCAAAGACAAGATAGATTTCAAAATGCTAACTGATCCAGTGGTTCATTGGCTTATCAAAGACCCAGAATCCTTCTGACTCTTTTTGTTTGTTTGCTTGCTTTTTCTTCATTCTGACTCTTTGTTGCTTAAAAGATCATTTTTGTTGTTGTTCTTTCTGAGACAGGGTCTCCCTTTAGTCACAGCTGGCCTGGAGCTCATTATATAGACCAGGCTAGCTTTGAACTCACAGAGATCTGCCTGCCTCTGCCTCCTGAGTACTGGGATTAAAGGTCTGCGTCGCCACACCTGGCACACATAAAATTTTTTAAAAGACATGTGTGTGTGTGTGTGTGTGTTCGAGACAGGGTCTCCCTATAGCCCCAGCTGTCCTGGAACTCACTTTGTAGACCAGGCTGGCTTGAACTCACAGAGATCCACCTGCCTCTGCCTCCCTGTATTAGTCACTTTTCTGTTGCTGTGATAAAACACCATGACCAAGGAACTTATAAAAGGAAGAGTTTAGGGTGCAGGAGAGATGGCCTAGCGGTTAAGAGCACGGACCGCTCTTCCAGAGGACCCGGGTTCGATCCCCAGCACCCACATGGCGGCCGAGAACCATCTGAAACTCCAATTCCAGAACTCCAGTTCCAGGGGAATCTAACGCCCTCTTCTGACCTCCACGGCATTGCACGACACGGGTGCATAAACCTACACGCAGACAGTACATTCATACACATAAATAAGTAAATAAAAAAAAAATTAAAAAAAAAAAAAAGGAAGAGTTTATTTGAGCTTACGATTGATGGTTCCAGGGAATTAAAGTCCATTGTGGCCGGAGGCATGGCAGCTGGAGCTGGAGCAGCAAGCTGAGGGTCACATCTTGCAAAGAGCACAGGAAGCAGAGAGAAAGCAACTGTAGACCACGAGGCTTGTTAAACTCACTAAGCCTGCCCCCAATAATGTACTTCCTCTAGCACGGCCACACCTTCTAAAACCTCCAAAAACAATGCCACCAACTGGAGACAAATGTCTGAATACTTACAGCCTATGCGGGGCACACATTCAAACCACCACACTCCCAAGTACTGACAAAAGACTATTTTAAATCTAGCTTCCCTTGTGGGCACAGCATGGCTGCCAGCAACACTAAGGGTTATGTGTTTCTTTGTTCAGATCTAGACAGAGAAAGCAAGCTGAACTTTTTTTAAGTTTTCTGCATATAGATATTGTGTGTTGAACATATCCCCTCTCATGCTCTTCTACCCTACCTTTTTTATAACACTTTTATTGATGTTTTGTGTATTTCAGACATCATTCTCAGTTCCATTTAGACACATTCCTCCTTCCCCCTCCCCTAACCCCAGATCATGCATTCTGCCATACATGTCTTTCTCTCAGTCTGTTAAAGCTTTTCTCTGTAAAGGTCCATTGTTTTCGGCAGAATTTAACTATATGAGTCCATTCTTTGACCCAGCCCCTATGTTATTGTGGTTCGCTCCCCATTGTATTGCTCCAAAATATGCCTATATAAACATCATACATGTACCAGAGTTATGTCCTCCAGGAATAAACTGTATGTTAACTCCTATATATGTTCAGGAATTCACATTTTTCCCTTTGATTTTATATTACTCTAAAATATAGATATATACTTTTCACCCATATACATTAACTACCATGTCTGAAAGTATGTGCTAAGTTAATTCTCAGTTGCTTTCAGATAGAAAGAGATATAATAATAATATTGCTCAGCTTGTCTTTCAATTGAGGGATTTGGTGCTAGCATCCACAAATGGGGGAAACCATTCCCCATTTGTTTCTTTGGGACTGTGTTACTTCACTTAGCATAATGGCTTCAAATTCCATCCATTGACCTGCAAAGTTCATGATGTCACCTTTCTTTACTGCTGCATAGAACTCCATAGTATAGATGTATCACATTTTTGTTATCCACTCATCCTCGGTTGAGGGGCACCTGGGTTGCTTCCAACTTCTTGCTATTGTAAAGAGGGCCGCAATAAAAATAGATGTGCATGTGTCTTTGCAGTAGGATGAGTCTTGTGGGTATATACCCAGGAGTGGTACTGCTAGGTCAGGTAGTAGGCTCATTTTGAGTCTTTTAAGGGTTCTCCACACTGCTTTCCACAGTGGTTGTATGAGTTTACATTCCCGCCAGCAGTGCATGAGTGTTCCCCTTTCCCCACAACCTCTCCAGCATTTGGTGTCTTTTGTTTTCTTGATCTTAGCCAGTCTTATTGGAGTAAGATAATATCTTAGAGAGGTTCAAATTTGCATTTCCTTCATTATTAATGATGTTGAACACTTTTTTTTTTGAGGTGTTTTTTCAGCCATCTTTACTTCCTCACTGGTGAAGTATCTGTTCAGCCCTTTACTCCATCTTTTGAGTGAGTCATTTGTTTTCTTACTTTTTTTTCTTTTTTTTTTAAGTAGTTTATATATTTCTGGAAGTTAATGCTCTGTCAGATGTATCTGCAGTGAAGGTTTCCTCCCACTCTGTGGGTTTTCTCTTTGCTTCCCTGATTGTTTCTTTCGCTGTACAGAAGCTTTTGAGTTTAATGAAGTCTCACTAGTCAATTGTTGACCTTATTTCCTGTGCAGATTCTGTATGATTTAGAAAGTCTTTTCCTATGCCTATGTCTTGTAGGTTGCAGCCAACTTTTTCTTCTATCACCTTCAGAGTTTTGGGTTTCACATTGAGGTCTCTGATCCATTTGGAGTTGATTTTTGTACAGGGTGAGAGGTAGGGGTTTAATTTTGTTCTTCTACATATGGTGATCTAGTTTTGCCAGCACCATTTGCTAAAGATGCTATCTTTCCTCCAATGAGCTTTTTTGGCCCTTTTATCGAATATGAAGTGGCTGAAATTGTATGAGCTCAAGTTTGGATCTTCAATTTTGTTCCATTGGTCAATGGGTCTGTTTTTGTACCAGTACCAGGCTCCTACCTTTTCTTGACCTTCCCCAAACCCCATTAGTCCCTGGTATCCCCCTAAATGGTTTAACTTCCACTTTCATATCATATATACATACATGATTTTATGTATCAGTATAAAATATAGGAACTACAAATGCAAGAGAAAACATGATATTTGCCTTTCTGAGACTGGTTTTCTTCACTTACTAGGATTATCTCCATTGCACCCATTTTCCTAAAAACAACATAGTTTCATTCTTCTTTATGACTGAAAAAGTCCATTTTGTATATAAATCACATTGTCTTTATCCATTCCTCTGTTGTTGGAGCTAGTTTGGTTCTATCACTTCACTATTGTGCTACATTAAATGTTGATGTGTGGGTATCTGTGTTAGGTTGACTGGTAGAAGACCTGGGTTTGAATCCCAGCACCCACACGGCATCTAACAATCATCCCTAACTCCAGTTCCAGGGGACACGAAGCCCTCTTCTGTCTTCTGTGAGCATTGTATGACACAGAGGCACTTACATACATGCAGGCATAACACACACATAAAATAAAAGTCAATAATTTTTTAATCTAGATTTTTACGTATAAGAGAAACAAACGATATCTGTCTTTCTGATTCTGGCATATCTTGCCTAATTGTTCTTCCCCTTCAAGAACAGTATTTCCCAATCTAATCACTTAACATGGATTTTGAAGATAAAGCCATGGAGATATACATATGTCTGTTGTCCTTCAAGAATGCCGTGAACTAGCTTGCACAGGGTGGCAAGGTTAGGGATTTCTCTGTGAACTTGCCCTGGCTGTATAAAAGATGCTGACTGCACTTAATGCTTTCCTGAACTGGGACAGTGTATCAAAGCTGCAGTTAGGCTCTGACAATCCAAATCTCCCTCATTTCCTTCTTTGGGGCCTTGGCTTACGCCAGGAAACTGTGGAGATTTCTAGTATTGGACAGTGACCACAGTGGGTGCATGTGGCCCAAATCAGATCCATGTCCCAACTCCCAATGAAGACACAGCCACTTAATGGGTGTCCCTGGATATCCCTAGAGACCTAGAAGGCTCACTAAAGCTATGGGAGCCCTCCCCAGGGACCATTGTTTTAATATGCAGATTTCAAATTGATATAGTAAAACTCTGGTCTTCCGGGGAGCCATCTTATCTGGATATCCACGGAGACCCCACTTACATAGATAGATGAGGTTGAGTAGGGAGGCCTGTCTGAACTGTAGAAGAGCACGTTAGTTCACAGTGTGGTTCACTCCACAGAAGGAAGGATGCAAAAAAGAAGAGGAGAAGTGAGGAAAGAAAAGGGAAGCAAGGAAGGATGGAGTGTGGGGAGGAAGAAGGGAGAAGAGGATGAACCCAGCAATGAAGGACAGACCATGTGGAAGGGGGGACCTGATGCCCCAGACTCCCTCGGACATGTGAAATGCCAAGCTTCTGATTAGAAATTCCAGACTGTGGGCTGGAGAGATGGCCTAGTGGATAAGAGCACTGACCGCTCTTGCAGAGGACCCGGGTTCTATCCCTAGAACCCACATGGTGGCCAAGAACCGTCTTTAACTCCAGCTCCAGGGGAATCCGAGGCCCTCTTCTGACCTCCTCGGCACTGCACAACATGGGTGCACAAACCTACATGCAGACAGTACATTCATACACATAAAAATAAATTAATTAAATAAAAAAAAAAAGAAATTCCAGACTGTCTTACTTTCTCATAGCCATGACCAAATACTAACAAGAAGCCACTTAAGGAAGCACTTATTCAGGCTCATAGTTTGGGGAGATACAGTTGTCTTAGAAATTTCCTTCCCCAGAGAAACGTGCATATATGGCTTAGCACAGCACCCCACCTCTGGCTCCCACAGTCCTGTAGGGATGAGGCTCTGTTTGGCTCGAGGCCCCACGTCCTACTGTCCTGAAAGCTTCTTTGAGGAGCCGGGATGGGTGGTGTTCCTGTTTGCTGAACAAGGCCCCATACCCTGAGGGCTCCCTTTTGATGTGCTGGGCAGATGTCACACCTCCTAACACACCTGGGAGTTCTGCTGCCCTGGTAGGAGCCGAGTTGGCTCACGCTTCCCTGGGATCCCCCAAAGAAACAATAACAGCACTAATGTGACAACAGTGCCTTTTTTAATAAAAAGAAAAGGGGAGCTGTGGGCGGTCCTGTTTGGGTGGAGCACTGGGGAAGTCAGCTGCGGAGGCTGGCAACCCCCAGCCCTCAGAGGCTGAAGCCCTGCTGATTTCCTGCTTGCTTAGGGAACCTGCCTGGTGACACTGCCTTTGATGCTCTGGGCAAAACGCTGTCACATTCCCATAGCGATCTGGAGTACACACCTCAGTTTTGGTTGGCTGGCACCCTGTATATGCTGTAAATTCCTGTATGCCCCACCCCACTAGGTCCAGTATAAAGACCCCGGGTTGTAAAAATAAAGCAAAGTTATTCCCCCATGGAGTTTCTCCTGGCTCGTTTTTGAGTGTTCTCTCTCTCTCTCTCTCTCTCTCTCTCTCTCTCTCTCTCTCTCTCTCTTTCTCTCTCTCTCCTTCCCAGTACCTTCTCCCTCCTCTTCCCTACCACCACTGGGACCTGTCGTCCTGCTCTTGTCCTGCTGCCTGGCCAGAGCATCCCAGAGAACCTGCAGTCACTATCGGTCCAAGGGAAAAAGAACACCATAGCGCCACACAGTCCAAAAGACAAACCAAGGAAAAGACTGTCCATCTACAGTTTAGGGGAGACTAGAGTGTTTAATGGGTTTGCTCACGGAGTGAATGGGCGAGGGGTCACCTACAGGATTTTTGGCACTCTCTCCCCCTCTCCCCTCATGTCCCTCCCTACCGGGACCTCTGTGACCTTTACCCGAGATGGCACGTGTGGGAGAGACCCCCCCCAGCACTCTCAGCTTATAAGCCCTTAGCTCCTCCCCCTTATACAGCCAAGGTGAGTGGGCTGGTTGGGAGGAGTTGCTGGATCCCTGGCTCCTCTCTTTCCTTCAGAAGAACCACAGTCAAGTAGACAATCCTGGGGGAGGCGGGCACTCTCAAAGTCTGTCCTTTCAGAGGATTGCCCACCTTTCAACAGTCCATTGTGACAGGGAAGGCAGGGAAGGAGTGTGAGGCAGCTGTTCACAGGGCACCCACAGCCAGGAAGCAGAGAGGGATGAGTGTGGTGCTCAGCTCGCCTGCTCCTTTCATTCAATCTGGGATCCCAGCCTATGGGGTGGTGATGGTGGGCCTTCCCTTTTCAGTTAAATCTCTCAGGAAACACCCTCACAGACACATCCATTGGTGTCTCCATGGTGATTCCAAATCCAGCCAAGATGATAAGATTAGCCATCACACACACCCCTCCGCCGATAGGCCAAGGTCCAAAGTATTTTCTGTTGCCCTTGGGTCAGGTGGACTCATAGTCCAGACATGCCTGAGGAATGCAACAGACAACGCACCGTACACTTGCCAACCTGTCCCCCACTGTTCCCTAGAAGGCACCCCATTTCCTTCCCTTTCTTTGCAACTGAAGGAGTCCATCAGTTGGGGAAAGGGAGTTGTAATTAAGATTCCACCCAGGAGATGCCCACACATGTAGCATCTAGCCTCCCCCAATCCCTGGGTTCCCAAGACCACAAGAAAGGTTCTCTGAACCACAGTTCAGGGAAGTCTAACCAGTTTACTCAGGCTTGCCTACGAAGTGAATGGAGATAACTTACATACCAAGTAGCTGCTCCCTCCCCCCCATGTAAACCCAAAGTCCCCGCATGGATTTAGTGACCTCTGTCATCCCCCCTGCCCCCGTGATGACATGATGAGAGAGCATCCAGCCTCATGTAGCAGGCCTTTTATATGTCTCCACCCATCCCAAGGTCCCAGAATTCCAAAGTCTCATGCACCTTCTGTGGAAATGCCAGCATCTCTCAAATGTCAGCACTGTGGGAGAATCTGACTGCAGCCAGGCTGCAAACTTAGCCCCTCCCATTACGTACTCAGCCGCTCCAGGTGATGAGCCCATTTCAAAGAAGGAATCATTTATCCCACAGGAGTGCAGTAAGAGAATACTATCTGGGCTCGGATGTTGAGTCTGATTCATGATCCTGACATTCATAAGCTTCCTACCACTGAGGATAAGAGGCAAACAAGCTGAGCCGCTGCTTCTTCACATGTAAAATGGAGGAGATGGGGTTACTGCTTCCAAAGTTTGTTGTCAAGAACAAGTGAGATAATGTAGTATGTGCTGTGTGTGTTGCTGTGTTCTGTTTTCCAGAGCTTTTTATGTAAAAATGAGTCAGAGCTATGTGCAAAGTCAGTATTGTCTGCAGTGCAGAACCCAGAATCAGCTTCAATTACGTGCAGCCAATGCCGTGGAGCCCCGGTCACTGTTCCCGCGTCCAGATAGTCAGGTGGCAAGATACCTCTCTTTGCTTCTCACGAGGGGGCTGCGAGTCCCAGTCAAGCCTAGGAAGCAGGAGAAAAGGTTCCCTCTCACACTGCCCCCTTTCCTGTCCCTAAACAGCAACAGTGTCTGGCTTCTGCCTTGGGAGATTATGTAGCATCCCCCACATCACTGGAGATGAGGTCCTGCCAGTCATGGAGTTCTCTGCTCCCACTTCCTCCCACACCGCTGGAAAAAGTAAATGCGAAGGGAATGTTTCCCTTCACAGAGCTGAGACTGCTCAGGGATGCACGCTCAGAGATTTGGCATAGGCGCCTTGTGGGCTGGGGAAGATGGCAGCATCTGTTAGCTCAAAGCAAACCCTCTTAACTGTCCCCTTAAGCCCAGAGTTCGTCAGCTGGCTCCCATTGGGCAATTTGGCTAATTCTTCCCATCTTGACTTGGCAATAAACTAGTCCAGTTTTCCAAGTGTCTGGGATCTCTTCTCAGGTTTCCATGGATTGCCTAGAGAAGCCAATCCATGGATCTCTGTGTTATTAAAACTGTTACCTGCTAATTGAGGTGTCTTAAGGGGAAAGTTCCTGTATTCATTCACTTTCAAAGTACCCTTTCCTCTGTTACAGCTAAAACTTTTTGGGGAAAACAGAGAATGCCCAAAGATGTTCCTGTCTGCCATCTTTAGGTGCAAGGCGATCGTGCCCGAGTGTTCCTGCCAACCTTTAACCTTTTGAAATAGTGCTGTGTGACTTTGAGATAAATATTTTTAAATGCCTGCTATCTTTTCTTCTTGTTTGTTTGTTTGTTTGTTAAGATTTCCCTGTAGCCCCACTGGCCTGGAACTCTCCATGTAAACCAGGATGGTGAGACCTGCCTGCTTCTGCCTGATGAGTGCTGGGATTAAAGGTGAGCACTACCATGCCTGGCTCGTCTTTCCTTAAACTGAAGAATATGCAGAAATGTACTCCTGGGGCTAGAGAGATGGCTCAGCCATTAAGAGCACCAAGTGCTCTTGCAGAAGACCCAGGTTCGATTCTCAGCACCCACATGGCGGCTAAGAACCGTCTTTAACTTGGAATGAACTTGCCACCCAACCCAGCCATACCACTCCTGGGCATGTACCCTCAAGACTCACCCCACCGCAGAGATACATGCACGGCCATGTTTATTTCAACTCTCTTCACAATAGCAAGGAGCTGGAACCAACCCAAATGCCCCTCAACTGATGAGTGGATAGAGAAAATGTGGTACATCTACACAATGGAGTTCTATGCAGCAGTAAAGAAAGACGACATCGGGGCTGGAGAGATGGCCTAGCAGTTAAGAGCCAACTGCTCTTGCAGAGGACCCGGGTTTGATCCTCCATGGCATTGCACGACAGGGGTGCACAAACCTGCATGCAGACAGTACATTCATACACATAAAAAATAAATAAATAAATAAATAAATAAATAAATAAAATGTTTACATTTATAAAAAAAAAAAAGAAAGAAAGACGACATCATGAGCTTTGCAGGAAAATGGCTGGAGCTAGAGGACATCATGCTGAGTGAAGTAACACAGTCCCAGAAAAACAAACGACAACGAATGGTATCCCTCATCTGTGGATGCTAGTGTCAATTACCTAGTTGTATTTCCTGTGCATGGCCCCTTGAGCTTTTGTCCAAAGCAGTTGAGAGTGATGCATATAGGAAACAACAACAACAACACCACAACAGAAAGGACTGCATCAAAGAACTGACTGAAACAGTGAACTTCTGCTCAAAACAGTCAACTTCCACATGGAGAATACTGAGAAAGACTGAGAAAGAGATGAAAAGCATGTTTGGCAGAATGCATGAGCTCTGTGGGGTGGGGGGATGGGGGAGACACAGGTCTAGATTTAATAAAAAATATATATATAAATAAATTAATTTAAAAAAAAAAAAGAACCGTCTTTAAGCCAGGCATGGTGGCTCAGCCTTTAATCCTAGCACTCAGGAGGCAGAGGCAGACAGATCTTTGTGAGTTCAAGCCCAGCCTGGTCTACAGAGTGAGTTTCAGGCCAGCTGGGGCTATAGGGAGACCCTGTCTCAAAAAGACAAAAAAAGGGGGGTGGGGGAAGAAATGCACTCCTTAACTGAGCATGCTCCAGACCATGCCCACTCTATATATGAATATGTAAGTTCCCTGAATGAAGTCTACATGTCTGCCTTGTTTAGGGGAAGGGGAGAGAACTTTGCTTTAGAAATCACCTTACCCGCTGCAGGTGATAAGTTTTTCTCTTACATTTTGGCCATGCATGTTTTGAGCCTTGTGTTACCAAGAGGCTGTGAACTGGAGATTTCTGAAGTTGAATCTGTATGAAGGACCCTACTGGTCCTTGACCGAATAAAACATCCTGAGCATATCACTCAGAGTGACTTGAATAAAACATCCGAAGCATATCACTCAGGGTGACATGAATCCATTTTCCCAAGCCATGTTTATTCATATTTGGCTCAAAGTAAACTATTTTCTTCCTAAGTCAGGGTTGGTGTTTTCACATCAACAGTTAATTCTTCCCTTAAGAATTAACTAGGTCCCCTGTTGACCAATGGAACAAAACCCAAGATCCAAACCTGAGCACATACAATTTCAGCCATCTCATATTTGACAAGGGGGCCAAGAAGACACAAAGGAGAAAAGACAGCATCTTCAGCAAGTGGTGTTGGCAAAACTGGATCACCACTTGTAGAAGAATGAAATTAAAACCCCTTCCTCTCTGCCCTATACAAAAGTCAACTCCAATGGATCAAAGACCTCAACATGAAACCCCAAACTCTGAAGGCATAGAAGAAAAAGTTTGGCAGCAGACTAACAAGACATAGCCATAGGAAAAAAATTCCTACCAGACAAGCAGCTGCACAAGAATTAAGGTTGACAATTGACAAATGGGACTTCATTAAACTCAAACTTCTGTACATCAAAAGAACAATCAAGGAAGTGAAGAGAAATCCCCAGCAGAGTGGAGGAAACCTTCACTGCAGAAACATCTGACAAAGCATTGATTTCCAGAATATATAAACTACTCAAAAAACAAAGAAGAAAAAAACAACATGACCCTCAATAGATGGAGCAAAGAGCTGAAAGAGAAGACTTCACAAGTGAGGAATTAGAGATGGCTGAGAAACACCTTAAGAATGTTCAACATCACTAATCATTAAGGAAATGCCAAATCAAAACCACTTTAAGATATCACTTACTCCAATAAGACTGGCTAGGATCAGAAAACAAATGATACCAAGGCTGGAGAGGTGGTGGGGAAAGGGGACACTCATCCCACTGCTGGTGGGAAATGTAAAACTCGTGCAGCCACAATGGAAAGCAGTGTGGAGAACCCTTGGAAGACTTGGAATGAACTTGCCACCTGAAACCCAGCCATACCACCCTGGGTATTACCCCAAACTCACCCCACCACAGAGATACATGCACATCCATGTTTATTTCAGCTCTCTTCACAATAGCAAAGAGCTGGAACCAACCCAAATGCCCCTCAACTGATGAGTGGATAGAGAAAATGTGGTAGATCTACACAATGGAGTTTCTATGCAGCACTAAGAAAGATGACTATGAGCTTTGCAGGAAAATGGCTGGAGCTAGAGACATCTTGCTGAGTGAAGTAACACAGTCCCAGAAAAACAAACGACAACGAATGGTATCCCTCATCTCTGGATGTTAGTGCTGCCAATTACCCAGTTGTAAGTATTTCTTGTGCATGGCCCTTGAACTTTTGTCCAAAGCAGTTGGGAGTGAATGCAATATGGAAACAATCACAACAAACAGTCACGACAACAATCACAACAGCAACGACAACAACAACAGAAAGGACTGCATCAAAGAACTGACTGAAACAGTGAACTTCTGCTCAAAACAGTCAACTTCCCCATGGAGAATATTGAGAAAGACTGAGAAAGAGATGACTAGCATGTTTGGCAGAATGCATGAGCTCCGGAGGGGTGGGGGGATGGGGGGGACACGGGTCTAGATTTGATAAAAATATATGTATAAATAAATTTTTTAAAAAAAAGAATTAACTAGGTCCCAGGCATGGTGGCTCATGCCTTTAATCCCAGCACTCGGGAGGCAAAGGCAGGAGGATCTCTTGAGAGTTCAAGGCCAGCCTGGTCCACATAGTGAGCTCCAGGCCAGCTGGGACTAAAGGGAGACCCTGTCTCAAAAGAAAAAAAAAAAAAAAAAATTAACTAGGTGTGGGCTGGAGAGATGGTTCAGCAGTTAAGAGCATTAGCTGGCCTTGCAGAGGACCCGGATTTGATTTTCAGCACCCACATGGAAGCTACCAACCCTCCATAACTCCAGTTCTAGAGGAATCCAATGCCTCTTTCTGACCTCTGAGAGCATTGCACAACATAGGAGTATTTACAGCCATGCAGACAATATGCTCGTACATATTAAAATAAAAATAACAAAAAAATACTTTTAATTTTTTTCTATAAAGAATTACCTAGGGAACTTGGCAAAGGTGTCTGGACCCCCTGTCACAGTAACTAAGCCAGAATTCCTAGAAGTTTAGAACATCTGTGCTCTAAAAACTCACAACGTAATTCTGACAATGAGGATTACCAGCCACAGTTCCAGATAGTTCTGAAAGAGAAGAGTCATTGCTTAGAAAGCTGTCCCCAGGGACCCGAGACATGGCTCCGTGGCACTTGCTGCTCTTCCAAAGATTCCCACAGCTTATAACTGCTTGTAGCTCTAGTTCCAGGGAACCCAACATCCTATTCTAACCTCACTGGCACATATATAATCGTCTCACACACACACACACACACACACACGCACACAAATAAAATAAAATCTTAAGAAACGAAATCATTTTTTAAAAGAAAGGTGATGCCAGATGTGGTGGCGCACACCTTTAATCCCAGCACTTTGTATATTTTTTTAATATTTTATTTATTTATTTATGTGTATGAATGTATTGTCTGCATGTAGGTTTGTTCACCCGTGTTGTGCAATGCCGCGGAGGTCAGAAGAGGGCGTCAGATTCCCCTGAAACTGGAGTTCTGGAATTGGAGTTACAGATGGTTCTCGGCCACCATGTGGGTGCTGGGGATCGAACCCGGGTCCTCTGCAAGAGCAGTCGGTGCTCTTAACCGCTAAGCCATCTCTCCAGCCCCATAATCCCAGCACTTTGAGAGGCAGAGGCAGGCAGATGTCTGTGAGATCAAGGCCAGCCTGGTGTACATAGTGAATTCCAAAACAGCTGGGGCTACAGGGAAACCCTGTCTTCAAAAAAAAGGAAAGAAAGAAAGAAGGAAGGAAGGAAGGAAGGAAGGAAGGAAGGAAGGAAGGAAGGAAGGAAGGAAAGCAGAAAGAAAGAAAGAAAGAAAGAAAGAAAGAAAGAAAGAAAGAAAGAAAGAAAGAAAGAAAGAAAAAGAAATTTTAGGGGCTGAAGAGATGGGTAAGCAATTAAGAACACTGGCTGCTCTTACAGAGGACCGAGGTTCAAGTCCAGCACCCACATGACATCTAACAATCATCTATAACTCCAGTTCCAAGTGATCCAGTGCCCCTTTTGCCTTCTGCAGGCATTGCAGGACATGGGTGCACTTACATGCATGCAGGCAATACACTCATACACGATAAATAAATAATAAATAATAAAATTTTAAAAAGAAAATTGTTCTTCCACACTACCTGTGCACGAGCACAAACATTACAACTAAGAATGACACAATGAAGTCATCATGAACCCCTCTTCCCAGGCCACCCACCCAGGGTAGCCTAAGTCCCAGGAGCCACAGTGCAGGTGCCTGCTGTTCCCCAAGCCTTTTTCAGAGACGCAGGTACCTTTGCGAATTCCTCAACTGCCCATGAAGTCATTGTTGTGTGGGTTTTTAAAACCAGCAAGAGACAGAACAGTGATATCCATTCCCTAATGGGTCCAGGATCTGATAGTTTTGAAAATTGATAGGCACCCTCTTATAGCATTTTAAATAAAAAGACTTTGATCTGGTAACTCTACATCTGAAAATCTATCCCAAGGGGGGGTTGAGGGGACCTATAAACATAAATCCCAAACTTCTCATGAGCAAAAATATTTACTGTAAGGTTATGGCATGCTCCCCCCGGAATGAAAGGCCATGAGGTCTAAGCTCTTCGGAGCAAAGTTTAATTCAGAGTAGCCGGGGCTGGGCTCAGGGGAAAGAGAAAGCCAAGCCAAGCACAGAATGGCGTCTGGCTTGGGAATTTAAGGGAGAAGGTGGGAGTGGGATTCAGTGGGAGTGGGGTGGGTTGGAATCTGGAATCTGGCTTCCGAAGGGTGAGGGGCAAGGTGGAAGATTCCTGAGTAATCAGGGGTGGCCTGCTTTAGCATAACAAAGGCCATGCCTGGTAGAGCAGGTTTTTGGACCTCCGGTCTTAGGTGTCTCTGCATTCCAATGGGCTTCTGGATCTAACAACCTGACATTCCAGCCTTTTGTTCCTATAGGAAAAAGGGCGAAGTTCTGTCTTCTGTATCTGCTTCAGAGATGGTCAGGGGCGAAGTTTTGGGGAAACAGCTGTCAGGCTGGAGTTTTTCATTTTGGCTGCTTGGGGTGCTCTGCCCGGTCCAGATCGATAGTGGCCAGTACTTAAGTGGATGTTTTCTCTGCAACTGAAAGGACAAGCTGGTTGAGTCTTACATGAGTATACCAGTGCAGGGACCAACAGGGGGCTACAGGGTGCATTAGCAATTGGAGGGTCCCGGTCTAGGGAATGCAGAGGGAAAAAGGATGTGTACCCTGGTTTGAGAAATTGGAAAAAGTTTTAGTACACAGAGCTCTAGAATGAGGGCCAGCTTTAATACACGGGGCTCCAGAATGAGAGCCATAACCATGAGAATATAAAAGGTGGTATTTTCTGGCATGGCACATTAGATCTGTCATCTATCTCTGAGATATTTTCTAACATGACACAGTAGATTCCTAACTTGGCACAGTAGGTCTCTCACCTATTTCTCTGATAATAACCTATTTCATTTTCTCTTCTTTAGATTACAGTCTCCTGTTGGGGTGTTTAAAACCACACAGTTAGCTCAGATAAATGAAGTTTGTTTTGGTGTTAAGGTCAGTTGAGGTTCTGGTCCTTAACGGGTCACTCAGGCCTTGCGCCTGGCTCTCTTCACCAGTTCCATCTATGTGAGGACAGGGTCAGGCCTTGCTTGACCAGAGCTTCCCTTTGAAGCATGAGGAGTCTCTCCTCTATATGGACTTTCCTCCTTTGACTGGACACTGGCAGGATGAAGTCCTTTTAAGTGAATCTCCAAGACTTCCCTGGCTCGGGATGACTGGTGACTCGCTGCCACAGGACATGCACAAAGTTGCGGATGCAGGACCCTAGGACCCAAGTTGACCTCAGAGGGTGGGGGCCAAAATATTGTCCCATCAAATCCCTCTTGCCAAATCAGATTAGAGCTTTAAGTGTGGTTGCTAAACCTCCAAGAGGATTGTTTGAATTAATTTGGTACATTAATTACCATACAACTCCTAAGTAAAAACTTGAACATTGACTTAAGCACTGTTAATAAATTCTTAATTGCTGTGGCAAAATATTCTGACTAATAATAAAAGCTCATGGTAGGGGCCTGGTAGTGGCTGTAGCACAGGCTAGGAAAGGATGCTATTTATTGGCTTCTGTTGCTGGCTCGTATTCAGCCTATTGTATACAATATAGATATCTGGCCAAGAATGGCATTGCCCACAATGGGCACAGGCCAGTCCAATTAAGGCAATTATTGAGGTTTCTCAGCTCAGTTGTATCAAGTTGACATTAAACCTATGCAGTAAGTCCTACAATTTGTTCTTTAAGGTCTATGAAGGTCATTTAGGTACTCAAAGTACAATGATTTAAACCATGCAAGGCAAAATTCTAACAACATAAGCCATGAAACAAACCCAAGATAATAAAGGGGTTAAGAACAGTACCTTCTCAAATGAAGGCCATGTCACTTGTCCCCAGATTTTGAATTATAGCTTTGAAAAGGAAAGGGAAGGGGGGGCATTGTCACATACCAGCAGCAGGCAGATAATACTCAGGGCTCACCCAAATTGGTTACATTTGCACTGTCCGTGTGGTCACCGGAAGCAAAACCTAATTTTTCCCAAAGATATTAAAAGTAACATGTGCAAAGTATAACAGATATACAAAACAATTTTAGTATATATGGGTAACTATATGTCTGTTTCACTTCAGGCTGTAACTAGGTATATAGTACCTGGTAGGTGGAACACAATTTCTTGTATATGTCATAATTACATTATAGAATTCTTAAAAGTGAACAGTACTTCATGCATACACTCATAAATAAGGTTCTAATAAATACATTTGGCGATGACACTTTGTAAAGGTTGTGCTAAGCAAAGGCACATGCATTGTAATCATACAGATAGATCTTAATATGCTGTTTAACAATGTCATACACACACATTTATGCACACATTCCTTTAAGAGATTTTATCCTAGCAGTTGTATTGAACCATCATATGCATTGGAAAAAACACCTTTAGAAACATTATTTAAAAACATGCAGCTCTGATTAATTGTGCTGCCAAGGCTAAGATGACATCTTGCACCTTTGGTTTTAAAACTATGATCTTATTGAAATACTTTAACAAGTGATGGAAAACAGAATTATATATAATAATTAAAGAACTGACAATATCAAAGGTACTTAGGCTGTTTTATTGGAGGGAAGGGATTGCAGGGGAAGCAATGTGTCACTGTCCAAGTACCAGAGTATGAATGAATCCAGGGATTTTTTAAAAGTGGTCTCTGGTCAGAAGGACGGTGGCATAGCACAGGAGAAAAAAAAAATGTTAGTGAACCCGTAAGGGTCAAAAAATCAGGTCTTCAGACGTCTGGAAACAAGAAAAAACTGGAAGAGAAAATTTTTAGTTGTAATACCTGTGGAAAAATACTTTGGACAGAGAAGAAATAAAACCTTCAGATAAACAGTGTAGAAACCTAGGAACCTGGGTTCAAATCAGGCCTTTGAAAAAAAAAATTTTAGAGGCATGCCAAAAGTAAACTTAATTTTTGTTTGTGCGCAACATAGAATAAAACAAGTTTGAAGTGGCCACTTTGTTTTGACAAAAAACACAGAACATGGACACATGACAGTTACAAAGACACATTGAAGAACGGTTATGACAAACGGTTATAACACACAGACAGGTTTGGACAGACACATGACCTAACTGTATCCATTAACTCTGGACAGTGGGAAAATCCCCTTTTATCTAAAGTTGTCCTTCCTTGTCCAGGGCTGTAGACAATTATCACATTTACAAAGAATCACTTAGAGTTTAAGACATTTGCTTAGGTGGAAAATAGACTGTATGTTGTACTATGTTTTGCAGCACAGCCTGTTCTTGTACCCCTGCGAAGGATGGTGGACTGGGTAAGCAGGAATATCTGGTGGCTTGTGCATATTACCTGCTAATTTAATGAGAATAAATTTAGTTAGTGGAAAAATCAAAAGATCCCAGCCAAGTGAAAGTTTACTGCCTGAGGGAAATGCTGGATGCTAGTGAGGCAGGGTGTGGTCAGCACACCTTCTTAATCTCAGACACAGGGGCTTGTATCCTGAAGCAGACAAAATGGATTTCTGAATAAAATGGGGTTTAAGAGGAAAAAACAATGAAATGGAAAATGTCAAAATCTGAAAACAATCCCTTAAAATTTAGGCAAGTTTTGTAAACAAAATATAAAAAACAAAATTGTGAAAGGATCAGAATATGTAATTAAATTGTAAAAGAATTAGAATATAGAAATATAGTATTAGTTATTACAAGGTCTGATGTAAATTCAGGCTTCCTGCCACATGGTCTTGTGGCTCAACAGAAATGGGGCAGCTGTGCGGCAGACTGGGGAGGAGAGAGCTGTATGAAGGAAGTAAAGATTTTTAGCCTCAGAATCAGAGGGAGAAGGGAGGAGTACAAGGGGAATTAAGTGTAGAGAGAGAGAGAGAGAGAAGGGATGTCTGGAGAAATACTCAGCTGGCAAGTTCAGGGGTTGCAAAATGTCATGGAGACAGGCAGAGAGAAGGAGGTTGAAGATGGAGGGAAGCAGGAGAGAGTACCGCAAAACAATGAGGGTCTCTGAAGCAGAACGGGAGGCTAAAATGAAGGAAGTATTGGAGGGTAGACAGGCAGAGAGGAGGGAGAAGGAAGACAGAGGAAAGCAGGAGAGAGTACCGCCTTTGCACGGGAACCCAGTTCAAGCCTGTGGATTCAAAACAATGAGGGACTAATGCTGAGAGAGCAGAGGGAGAAGGGAGGAGTACAAGCAGAATGAAGTGGAGAGAGAGAGAGAGAGAGAGAGAGAGAGAGAGAGAGAGAGAGAGAAGGGATGTCTGGAGAAATACTCAGCTGGCAAGTTCAGAGGTTGCAAAATGTCATGGCACCAATAATATTAAGTGTAAAAAGCAGGAAACAATAAAAAAGGCACAGGAGGCATAGATCACTCTAGGAGCATGCTTTACTTACACCTGGGACTGCCAGCATGAGCAGCCTGCAGACACGTGGTGGGACCAGACAGCATGGCCTGGGGCAGAGAGAAAGGGGTGGGACTGGGACAGAGAAAGACAGAGAGAGAGAGGCACAGAGGAGAGCCCAGGTGGGCCACCCAAGGTCAAAAGCAGAGGTGGAGTTCTGGTCTAGTGTATAGGGAGGGGGATGGGAGTCTTGAGAGGAATAGAGAGAGGGACATGAGTGAAGGGCAAAGAATGCCTGTACACACAAACATTCTGATCATTTACCAGAGCGCTGGCAGAAGTCTCTCAAAGCTGAGAATTTGGAGATCTAAGGTACTTAAAGAGTGTAGGAGACACTCCAAGGGTGTGAGGCCCAGGGCCTCTCTTTTAGAGTGTGAGGCTCCCATATTAGGAGTCAGAGGATGAGGAAGAGGGGAGAAGAGAGGGAGGGGGAGAGAGAGAGAGAGAGAGAGAGAGAGAGAGAGAGAGAGAGAAAAGAGGTCTGTAGGAAGGAAAATAGATTCTTTTTAGTCTCAGAAAGCACCCACCGAGTGCTAAGGCACGTCCGCCCTAGTTTTAAGTGGGCGCTCAGAGACCCCAGGTCTGTGTGACCAGTGTAGGAGTCTCTGAAATCGGGGCTTGCATGTCTGTGAAGTCGGCATCCCGAAAATCACAGAGGAAGCCAAAATTCGGGTCCAGAGTCTGTCCCCAGTGTCCTGGTAATAGACAGCAAACTGGACAGGGAAAATTGGAGAGGATTCCCTGACTTAGCTGGCACTCAGGGATCCAAAACAGAATGGAACGGGAGACTAAAAGAATGGAAAAAGAGGATCGGAGAGAGCAGTAGTTAGAACAGGAAGTGTCGAGGCAGAGGGGGCAGCTAGAGGGGGCAGAACATACACAGGGTTACACAGAAGGTAGGGTGGGAGATAAGAATCTCCCCTCACTCAGGTGCCAGGCCGGCCGGCCGCCCGCGAGGCGACTTAGGAAGTCTTACCATGAGGGCCACACGTATAAACCCCGTGCTCGGTCATCACGAGTGTGATGAGTGCCCGATGAGGTGAAACAACTTCAGCGGAACTGCGGGTTAGGGCCCACTCAGATTCCGTAGCCTGAGAGCTGTGGAATCATAACATGCACTCAACTCTCACGCCCAGTCACACGGGAATAGAGTAGGGTAGGATAAGGAGAGGAGAGAAGGTACCTGTGGCCGAATTCTGGTGTATGTTGTCAGTAGCCTGCACTCGGTATCTGGTTTACCGGCTACTCCGAAGCTGCTCCGAGGGGTGGGCGGGCAGGAAAAAAGGTGATCCTAGTCACCGGCACCAGAATGTAAGGTTATGGCGCGCTCCCCCCGGAATGAAAAGCCACGAGGTCTAAGCTCTTCGGAGCAAAGTTTAATTCAGAGTAGCCGGAGCTGGGCTCAGGGGAAAGAGAAAGCCAAGCCAAGCACAGAATGGCGTCTGGCTTGGGAATTTAAGGGAGAAGGTGGGAGTGGGATTCAGTGGGAGTGGGATGGGTCGGAATCTGGAATCTGGCTTCCGAAGGGTGAGGGGCGAGGTGGAAGATTCCTGAGTAATCAGGGGTGGCCTGCTTTAGCATAACCAAAGGCCATGCCTGGTAGAGCAGGTTTTTGGACCTCCGGTCTTAGGTGTCTCTGCATTCCAATGGGCTTCTGGATCTAACAACCTGACATTTACCATAGGTATTTATGTTAGAAAATTAAAACCAATTTCGCAAAACAGGGAAGTGCCTGGGTAAAAATACATTAAATCCTTTCAGCAGAATATTATGCAATCAATAAAAAGGTATGCTCAGACTTGCTACTCACATATAATATAAACTGGGTATAATCTTTGATGAAAACCAAGATTTCAGATAAGAAATTTTAAGAACATGGAAGGAAATATTTATATTCCTTAAGTGGATACATAAGTTACATTTTTCTTTTTTGCATGTACATGTTTGGGGTGCATGTGTACATGCATGTATGGACCCACATGTGTGGAGTGGGGTTCATGTGGGGAGTGGGGGTGCACGTGTGCATAGGCAGGTGGAAGCCAAAGGTTGGCATCAGTTGTCGTTCTCCATCATTCTCTTAGTATTGAGGCAGAATCTCTCACTGAACCCAGACCTCGCTGACTCAGGCTAGCCAGTCAGCTTGCCCTGGCTATGACCCATCCTCCTGCAAGGCCACGCCTCCTAAACCTCTGCAAACAACGCTAGAACCGAGGCCAAATATTCAGATACTTCGAGTCTATGGGGGAAATTTCTCATTCGGACCACCACACATGGCAAACACTATTGACCCATCTCCGCAGCCACACCTTTCTTCTTTCTACATGTCTGACTATATTTATTGAGTTAATTTTACGTTAAAATGAACTAGTTTTTTTTAAATCAACACTATGGTCAACTCCCCTAAGATATTTACATAATATTCTCTAGAACCTATGAACTTTGCATAGCAAAAGGGACTTTACAGGTGCAATTAAGTTAAAGATCCTAGGATGAAGCAATTACTTTGTGTAATTAGAGTCCTTATCAGAGATGTCTGCATGGAAGGGGAGATTATAGTGAGGTGTCCAGGAGCCAACACAGATAGATGATAGATAGATGATAGATAGAT
Source organism: Rhizomys pruinosus (assembly GCA_009823505.1). Taxonomy (NCBI): domain Eukaryota; kingdom Metazoa; phylum Chordata; class Mammalia; order Rodentia; family Spalacidae; genus Rhizomys; species Rhizomys pruinosus. Next base: position 183,301 of record VZQC01014314.1, read on the forward strand.
AGATAGATAGATAGATGATAGATAGATAGATAGATTGATAGATAAATAGATGATAGACAGAGATGATAGATAGATAGATAGATAGAGTAGATAGATGATAGATAGATAGATAGATAGATAGATAGATAGATAGATAGATAGATAGACAGACAGACGAGAGAGAAGAAGGGAGAGAGAGAATTCTCTCTGGAGCCTCCTGAAGGAACAGAGCCTTTGATTTTAGCCTCATAAATGCCATCTCAAACTTCTGACCTCCAGCTATAAGATAATAAATGGGTGCTGTTTAAGGGTGTGGTATTTGTGGTAATGTGCAGTAACAGCCATAAGAAACAAATACAAGACCCAAAAGGTAAAACGCAAAGTAGCTGGTGTTGCTAAGGTGGAATCTACTTCCCCTCCCACCCTAGCATTCCCCAGGGAGCCGGAAGCCCAGAACTGCTGTAAAAGGGAAGAGGCCACAGGCACACGCTGTGCTCTGGCAGCTGTCCTTCCCAGCCTCTTCTTCAATAGACTCCTTCCTAAGGACCCCAGAGGGGTCTTCAGTGGAGCAGAAAGGAACTCACTTGAATATAAGGGTGTATTTTTGTAGGAAATCACTGTCCATACCAGCAACTTCAGAAATTCTAGAGTGAAAACTGACAATAACTGCCTACAGCACAGTGAGCGGTCTGCCATTTTTTTTAACTGCCTGCAATTGTAGAAAGAGCTAACAGCTTTTTTCCTTTTTTTTTTTTTAAGAGAAACATTAGTCATGGATGTATAGCATTTTACAGCTTTTGACTCAGAGCGCCTACTGAGTGGCTTTCTGTATACACTGTGTGCACTATCATTCTTGAAAGGATTTAATATACCAATCCTCAAAAGGCCTTTCTGAGGGTCCATGTAGCAGATCTGGGAGTAGACGCTGTACACACGGAGGGCAGAGGCAGGGACTCCAGACTCCAGTTCTCAGTTCTTTGCTCACTCACATGTGTTCTGAGTTGACTCAGTTTACCCTAGACTGCTCCAGAGAGCCTAAGTCAGGGATCTCAAGTCAAGAAACAGAAAAGGCTCTGGGTAAACTCATCAGAGGATTTATTGTTATCTGAGAGTCAGGGGCAAGCTGTAAGGCCAAGCTTGGAACCTAGTAGAATCCAACGTAGTGAAGCACAGGAAGCCTGATGATACATGGTCCCCTCATTGCTAAATCACAAGAGATTGCTGTTGCCTCTAACAAGCACTCACCCATCCAACTCGGCTCTGAAACACTTGGTCCAAATGCTTTGAAAACAATTATCGGCTATGCCAAGGTCCCAGTCCAGCCCTTAGCTACAGCCAGCCTCCAGTGAGAGGATTTGAATTCTCTGGCTTAGGACTTTTAAAATAGAGAGAAGAATGTCTGGGGATGTAACTCAGTTGGTAGAGTGCCTGCATAACATGCAAGAAGTTGTAGGTTCAAACCCCAGCACTGCACAAACTCCATGTGGTGCCACAAGCCTGGAATCCCAGCACTTGGCGGAGAGGGAAGTAGAGGGGGGAAGACCAGAAAGTCAAAGCCATCTTTGGCTGCATAGGGAGATTGAAATACATGATACATGAGAGCCTATTTCAAATTATCATCATCACCGTCTCATCATCATCACCACCACCATCACCATCAACAAGAGGGAAAAATGACAGATTGTATGAGGACAGAAATCCCTTTATATCTGCAGTTCTCCAGAACGGGAGCATCAGCATCATCTGAGAACTTTCTAGAAATGTATATTCACCAGTCCCAGTCCAGCCTGCAGGGTCAGAAACAGCTATCTGCTGGGATAGACCCTTCCACCCTACAGGAAGTCTAAATGCCACGAAAAAGGTTGGATATCCACTATCAGGGTAAACAGTAGTGTCTGGAGCCAGACTGGCAGGAAAACTCAGATGAGACTTGGGGAAGAACGGTCACTTAGTATTTTTTCTTATGGATGGATGCATGCTTTCTGTGTAAACAAATCCACAATGTCTTATTCCAACCACTTCACTGGCCCTTACTACAAAACCCCTCTAGTCCCTCAGCCGCCACTCCAGCGTCCTTCCTGACCTCCCTCTAGAGAGCCAGCCCCAACTCCCAAGGAAGCTGCTATCCTCCCTAGGTGCAGTCTACCCTCCCCACCTCCTTGAAGAGAGTCCTAACCACCCCTTTATAATGACCCTTCAGTGTCAGAACTGTTCCTTGGGACTCTCAGAAACAAATGGCAGCCTTCCTCTGGCTCCAGAAACAAACTTGTCCGTTCGCCCCACGGGCGATATTGGCCTCCCTGCCCTGGCAGCCAGAAGCTGGATCTAGGGTTTAGGGTTTTATTCTCTCTGACAAGCCATACCGGGGAGACTGGCAGGAGTCAGTCATCTGGAAGATTTAGACTGAGTTGGAGGGACACCGTGTGGCCATAAGTGGTATGACATTAGGCCCCGCTGCCTTTTTCCAGTAGCATTTCTGTGAACCCTGAAGCAATGGCGTTTGGGATATTTTTGAGGAAAAAAAAAAAAAAAAAAAAAAGCTAAAGTTCACGCATAATTACCTAACATCGACATTTTATGTACATTCCTTCTCTTAACTATTCTCTCTCGATGACCAGCAGCACAGCATCTGTCCCATCCAGTGTTCCTTTCCTTTCAATGAACTCTGACTCTCAGCATTTTCCAGCCTCAGTCAAGATTTTTGCCATTGCTCTCTTCAGCGACAGTAAGTGTTTAGTAAATGCTAGTGTGATGAAATGGGGTCCGGAGGGTTAAACTTGGGGAGAGGGGGCGGTGACTGTGAGCCTCATTTCCGGAGCAGCACAGGTGGTTCAAGCCCAGCAGTGCCGCTCAACCACGTGGGCTCTAGGGAACGCATCTTAACGCCTCTGCACCCCAGTGTCCTCATCTGTCAGGTGGACGGAGGAGAGGATAGGACAGGGAACTGACAGTGTGTGAGGAGACACACTAGCATGGTGCCTGGCCACAGTCCTGACGCTGGCCTCCCTTTTGGGACCACGGCACCTTCATCTCTTTACCAGAAGGGATCATCTAGCCGGCCACACATGAGCTGGCCAAAGACTGGAAAAATAATGTAGAATAAGGCAGCTCAGATAGGAGTATCTAGAAAGGACAAAATCAGGATTCCAGGCAAGGTCCTCTGGTGTCTGCTCTTCAGAATCGTAAGCCATATGTCACTATCGGGTTCCTGCTGCCCCCAGCAGGGGCCCAAGTCTAATAGATCTGAATCGCCCTGGAACCTGAGTGTTCAGTAAGTTTTTCCCCCAGAGTTGCCACAGGAAATCTGCACGTCTACTTCCGGTATACCCACCTCTGCGTTCCTCCCCACAGCAACCTCCGCGTCCTCTCTTCTTACAACTTGTGAGGCCTCAGTCTGGAAGGATCTGCTCCTGCTTGGCAAATGCCTTCTCTTCCTTCACGACCCAGCAGTTCTGACACTGCCCTGCAAACCCTTTCAGAAGGCTCACTTGGCAGGGCTGACTAACTTATTTCTTTATGTCCATCACTTCATTAGTCCTAAAAAAGAAAAACCTACAGATCTCTTAATAAACTTAATGATACAGATAAGCAAACCAAGGCACAGACTTTAAATAAGACACAGCCACACGGCTGGGAAACGTTTCCAGTCTCTGCACTGGTCTGCTCACAGCAAGAGGTAGGGGGGCTACGCTGCCTCTGGGCCCTGGGGCTTAGTACAGAGTCCAGGATGTTGTAGCTGCTCGGGAAACATATGTCCAATAAAGAAAATAATTAAACACGGCCTCCTTCCATCTGTGATCCTCAGCCCGCACCCAGCAACGAGCAGTACTCTCTCCGAGTTTCCTTCCTTCTCCCCCTTCCTGGGGTCTGGCAACTGAAGGGCACGCTCTGCAGCTCCCGATACTGCTGGCCGTGTGACAAAGGGCACCTTCCCCAGCCTTCCCACGTGGGGTTGTGTGCAGAGAGCTCCCTTAGCAGCCAGGCCTGCCCCACAGCCTCCTCTTTCCTGGGGCTCAGCCAAGCCTCTCCCTCCCAGCTCCTGGCTCCCACCCTCCAGTCCCTCTCCTGACCCCGCCTTTCTCCTCTGTAGCTCCTTCCATTCCTCTACCCCCCTTTCTGCCTAGCTAGGCTTTCAGCCCTCATCTTTCCCATCCACCGCCTCCCCCTCCCGCCCCTGGCCTCTATGGTTTGGGACCTCACTTCCTCCCCTGACCTCCCACCCTCTCTTCCATGCTGCCTGGCCTAGCCTCTTTCCAAAGGAGGTCAGCTGGCTGCCTGGCTCTCCAGGCCTTGCCCTTGTGTCAGAACCAGCAGGTTCCACAGGGCCTTAGGTCTCTCCCCTCAGGCCTCTGGAGGCCACATTACAGCCTCCTGGCCTCCCACTACCCGAGGCACAGCCTGCCCTCCCCCAAGGGACACTTCCCCAAACTCCCCCAGGACTCTTGCCTCCAGTTTAGAGCTCTCTGTCTGGTGAAGCCCCCCAGGGTGGGGGATCGCCTAGGCACCCATCCCATCCTTTCTAAATTCAACTCAAATCACACACACACACACACACACACACACACACACACATCCCTGTACCAAGCATGTGACCTCTGCTTTACCAGGAGCTGGTGGGAGAGAAAAAACCTAAACCACAAATATGTTAGATACAGAAGGACTTACAGAAATAACTCACGAAGAGTTTTTACTGTAACATAAAAACTCCCCCTAAGCATTTTATGGGTTTTCTTACAGACCTCATCTACTTGAGATGTATTAATGATCCCATTTTACAGATGGGAAAGTGGGACCCTGTCGTTCAATTTAATTGTTCAGTCAGATAAGTCGAGGAGCTAAGATCCTTACACCGCCTGCCTGACCGACTTCAGACCTGAGCACTGCTTCCTTCTACAGAAACTGATGTGGGATGCTGAACCTGGGAAGCAGATGGCAGGATGGGAAGAGTGCATGGAAAGGTTTCAAAGAGGAAGTAAAGGGTTGGTGGGTTTTGAGGGATGAGTAGGAGACCCATAGGTAGCAGAGGACAGGGCAAAACCAGCAGAGCATGCTTGTGTCCTTTAATTTGCTGTAAACAGCTTTTTAACAAACTTTTATCTGAAATCATTCCTGAGCAAGTATGTTAGTTAATATTCAATTCAGGATTTCTCTGAGCATCCCAGCATGACTGGACTTATAAGTAGCATCAAATTGATATTTCATTCTAATATTCCAGACAACTTTTAAAACAGCTCATGTAGCCCAAGCTCGTCTGGAACTCAACATGCAGGCCAGACTGGCCTAAAACTACAAATCCTCCTCCCTCTGTCTCCCAAGTGCTGAGATCACAGGTATGAACTTCCATACCTGGTTCATGAGGTCCTGGGCCTCAAACTCAGAGCTTTGTGCATCGTGGGCAGGCAACTTCAGCTGAGCTATATCACCAACCCTCCTTGGCTACTTGAACTGCTTATTCCTCCAAGTCACTATAGGACCACTTACCTAGACCACGTGTGAGCAGCTCATTAGCATGAGCAAGTGAATGTTGCACTAATGGAGTTTACAGATGTTCCATCCAAGTGGCTGTTTTCCTCCGTAAAATGTCTGTGCCTGAATCACTATTTACGTAGAAACAAACTAACATCTCCATAGACACGGCTCACTTCCTGCTTTACAAAGAAGATACAGCCTGCACACAGCACCTATTTCTCTTCCCAGACAGAGTCCCTGTGCCCTCGTGCCCAAGTCTCCCTCCCAGGCAAAGTTCCTTCTCCCCAGATGTGCTGAGAACATTCCAGGAACACTCCTCCTTCCAGAACTTTCCTCAGCTGCTCCTCCTTCCCCTGGGGCTGGCCTTGTGGGTATTTTCCAGCCCCCATTCTCAGGGATCCACAAAATGTCCCTCTTGTCAATAAAGCTCTCAGAATCCTTGGGGTTTTCCTGCCTCTGAGCCCCATCCCACTCCCTGCCTTCTGCCGCAGCCTTTACAGGTACCCTGCATTTCCTGGACTTGACCACCTTAAAGGCAGGGACTCCATTCCATCTCTCCTCTCCTGTCTTCTCTCACAGTGAACTCACGCATACTCCGAAACATCATTTCTGGCCATAAGTTACGGTGAAAGTTGATGTGGTGACTCACACCTGAAGTCCCAACAGTAAGGAGGAGGAGGAGGGAGGATCCTGGGTTTGGGGCCCAGCCTGGGCTACATAGAGAGTTTCAGGCCAGCCTGGAGCAACTGCAAAAAAAGTCTTTTGGCAGCTGCTTACTAATAAACACCTTGGGAACGTCTCCCAGGCAACATGGGGACAGAGAGGTGTTGCTCGGCACAGTGCCGGGTACTTCGTGGTCCTAGGCACTAGGCAGGTAGTTGATGGTTTGTTTTTTTGGTTTTTGGTTTTTGTTTTTTGTTTTTAATGTGTAGGCGTGCACTGCTTGCATGTGTGTAAGTGCACCCGTGTCAGTGCATTATCCACAAAGGTCAGATCCCCTGGAACTGGAGTTTACAGAGGGTTGTTAGCCACCATGTGGGTCCTGAGAATCTAATCCTGATCCTCTGCAAGAGCAGCCAGTGCTCTTAACCGCTGAGCATCTCTCAAACCGGATGCTTTTTTTTTTTTTTTAATCGTTGCTAACAATGATGAAAAATGGGAGCTGGGAGTTTGCTAATAGATCACAAAGAGCATTTCTTTAATAAAGGTTATTTCCCACCAATGCGATGAAACTATCTGCCAGGGTTTTTCACATTAGAAACTAGTGGCAAGGTGATCCTGAGATTAGGCCCGAGTGCCGATTGTCTGGGATACCTGATCCAAGTCCCCAAGGTCTGCTCTTAGCTTCTAGATTCTGAATGATACTCAGTTAATTCTGTCTCTTGGAACGTGAGAGCTGGAAGTAACCCTAGGGACCGCCTTGTTCTATATCCAAGAAAGCAGCAGCCCAGCAGACACAGCCCTGACACTTCCCCCTGGCAGGGAAGTCCCCACGTCCCTCGCCTGAGCTCAGAAGCGCCCCTTCTAGCAGGCTCCTAGAGAACTCAGGGCTGTGGGCGGATGGAGCTCACTCAGCGTGCCAGGAGCACTGGGATTTCATCTGCTCCAACTGAGTTTACTCCCGCGAGCTCCACAGCCGTTGGCAACAGGAAGGGGATAGTGTTGAGTGCTTTAGATGTAACACAATCCTCTTGCCGCAACCTCAGCCTCCTCTAGAACTGCATCCCAGATACTCCATAAGAGGGACACAGTCAACGCTCATAGTTGCTAAACAGCTGCAGCCTTGCTCGCAGATGCGCATGCTCAGTCCGTGAACTCAGAACCCTGGCAGAGAACCTTGTTGCTCTCTGGCTGCTCTGGGGACTGAGGGAGATGGTTCAGTCGGTAAAAAGCTTGCCTTGAAAGCATGAGGGCCTGGGTTCAGTCCCCCAAAACCATGTTTAAGAAAGAAAAAGAATGGGTGCTGGAGAGATGACTCAGCAGTTAAGAGCACCGACTGCTCTTGCATAGGACCCGGGTTCGATTCCCAGCATCCACATGGCAGCTAAGAACTGTTTTAGGCTGGGTGCGGTGGTGCATGCCTTTAATCCTAGCACGTGAGAGGCAGAGGCAGGCAGATCTCTCTGAGTTCAAGGCCAGCCTGGTCTACAGAGTGAGCTCCAGGCTAGCTGGGGCTCACTCTGTAGACCAGGCTGGAAAAAGACCAGGGAGGGAAGAAGGGAGAAAGGGAGGAAGGGAGGGAGGGAGGGAGGGAGGGAGGGAGGAAGGAAGGAAGGAAGGAAGGAAGGAAGGAAGGAAGGAAGGAAGGAAGGAAGGAAGAAACTGGGGAGGCAGAGACAGATGGATGCCTTGGTCTTGCTGGCCAGGACCTGCGTTCAAATCCCCAGTTACCCACTAATAAAAATAAGAGTATCTATGGGCTATAATTCATAGGGGTAGAGACAGGAAGATTGCTAGGGCTTGCTGTCTCAAAAAGAATAAGACAGAGGAGCTGGAAAGATGGCTCAGTGGTTAAGTGCACTGGCTGCTCTTGCAGAGGACCCAGGTTCAGTTCCCAGCACTTGGCTAACCATCTGTTCAAGGGGAACATATGCCCTCTCTGACCTTCTAGGGCACTACACAACATAGATGCATTTACATACATGCAGGCAAAATATTCATACACATAAAATTAGAAAAATAATAAATACTTTATTTAAAGAAAATAAGGAATAAGGCACAGATACCTGACACCTTCTTCTTCTGGCCTCCACATGCACATAGGCACACAGACGTGTGCATCTGTGCACACACCACACAGATACACAATTTTTTTTGTTAAAAAAAACCTGTCTCAAAACAAAACAAACAAAAAAAAAGCTGAGAACCAGCAGTCAAGGTTGTCTTCTGACCACCATGCTCGTGCTCACGCCTCATGCACGAACCCAAGAAAGCTCTGCAGAACATTGGGAAATCTGCAGAGCTCCTAGGTTCATGCACAGAGCCACTTACATAAATGGAAGCCAGAGAATGAGAATGGCTGTGTCGAAGCATGCCACGCTCCTGACATGTATTCTCTCCCATGGCAACAGTTCTACCTAGGAAGAAAGCAAGGAAGAGAGGTGACTGTTTCCTGAGTGAAAGACTGGCAGACGTCAAAATTCAGTCATCGTGTGAAGCAGGGTCAGACAGTTCCAAGCAACTGAGACTCTACAGACAGACATCACCCACCTGGCTGACAGGGCTGAGCCTGGCTCCTGTCTCCACATTCTGGGACTTTCTCAGATGACAGATTGTAGGAGTTCCTGGCATGGAGAACTCACAATAAAACTCACTTCATGGTGCATCTTGCCTGAGTCAAATTTAACAGTCACAATGGCCCTCATAAAAATCCCTTGGCAGGCAGGCTCTTTCCTGCAGAGCAGGAGCACGTTGATGGATGAGGGAGCCCCACCAGGAGGAGACCCAGATGAAGGTGCCCATCCTTCATCTTCTAGGAACTCAGTCATTGCTCATATCCTGAGACTCCAGCCAGGTATGCCGCTGGCTCAATGTGATCACATCACAGCCTTGTCCTCACCTGGTCCCCACAGATATGTCCTCCAAGCCTTGGGTTCATGATTCATGGCCCACATACCTACAGCAGGATAACAGTGAGCCCTGCTCACTGCACTGGCAAAGTGTGGGGTCCTGAACCTACAAATGTCACTCTCTCTATAAGCAGTGATATATGGGCTGGTAATCCTAGCACTTGGTGGGGGGGAGGATCAGAAGTTCAAGAGCCAACCCTCTCTCAAAAATAAAATAAAAACAATGTGTGTGCTTTTCTTCCCACCACCTGGAGCAGCTGTCAACACACAGGGTCCCACATGAGCCTATTTGCTAATCACTCATTGTACGGCAGGAACATAGCTGAACCTTTTATAGGCATTGTCTGATGTCATCCCCTTGATAGTCAAATGAGGCCAATTTTATGACATCCATTTTATATATGAGGAAACAAAAGTTCAAAGATCAAGTAACTAGGCTGAGATCACACAATAACCAGTGGCCAAGCAAAAGGACCCAAAGTCCTGCAGCCCCTGTCCTCTGGAAGCCTGTACCACATGGGAGGTCACCGGGCACAAACACATTGGTATGGCACTGTGCACTGAGAACACCTGCACTAGGGACTGCAGGCTGCATGCAGCTGATGCTGGCTTAGCTCTGTGCATCCACCTGTTCATCCTTCCAGCAGATGCCAGCACCTACCATTAATCAGGACTGCAGCAGGTACTAGGGATTCAGAAAGCAACATGGAGGGTCTTTCCTTGACATGAGAATTGTGTGTGCACATGTGCATGGGCATGGGTGTGGAAGCCAGAGGTCAGCCTCAAGTGTCATTCCTCAGGGATCATCATCATCATCATTTTTTTTTTTTTTGAGACAGAGTCTCTCACTGACCTGGGAGCTCTCCAAGTAAACTCAGCTGACTGTCTATCAAGCCCTGTGGAGTTCATCTTTGTAGGGAGCTTTATGTCAGACTGAGCTGGCTCCTGGGACCTGGGTCATGTAAACTCCGGAGCACAAAGCCAAAGGGCACTGCTGTGGGTCCCACCCTAGGCACTTAGCCCAGGGAAGCTTGCTTGCTTGCTTGCTTGCTTGCTTTTTTTTTTTTTTTTTCTTTTTGTCTTTTCAAGACAGGGTCTCCCTGTAGCCCCAGCTGGCCTGGAACTCACTCTGTAGACCAGCTGGCCTTGAACTCACAAAGATCCGCCTGCCTCTGCCTCCCAAGTGCTAGGATTAAAGATGTGTGCCACCATGCCCGGCTAGCACAGGGAAGCTTTAAATAGTGGAGACAGTACTTTGAAACCCATCCTCTCCACCTGCCTGGACCTGCCATTGGCTGTGCCTCCAAAGGAGCTGCAGGGAGCTTATTTCTGAAGCCATCACAATTCAAGCGAAAGGAGTTCAGGTTTCTTTAAGTAACTTTACCTGATACAGAAGGCCCTAGACCAAAGCTGCTAAGGAGACCAAAACCCGCTAATAATTCCCTGACATTCATGGTATTGTTTTCTTGTGTTTCTTCCTCCTCTTCCTCCTCTTCCTCCTCCTCATCTCCTCCTCCTCATCCCCTCCCCCTCCTCCTCCTTATAGGAAGCCAATGGAGCTAGATAACAATGACTGGCCCTGTGCTTCAGTCCCATCTGCCAACACCAGCATGCACCTCCAAACTGACTATTCAGTTAACCTGCTGAATCCATGGCTGGGTCTCTGTGGATTAGAACACAGGCCTTTTCTTTCTTTCTTTTTTTTTTATGGTATTTTTGAGGCAGAGTCTCCCTTTTAGTACCAGCTGTCCTGGAGCTCGCTCTGTAGACCAAGCTGGCCTTGAACTCACAGAGATCCCACAGGCCTTTTCAACAACAGAATATGGTAGGACCAAGGCACCAAGACATTCCCTCAACCTCTCACAGAACCACTAATCCCATTTCTGCCCTCGGTGACCCAATCACCTTCCTAAAGGCCCCTCCTAACCCTGCGCATGCCCCTGCAACACGTGGAGTGTGACTGGGATGATGTTGGATGTCTGTCACTATTCCTCTATGCCCAGCAATTGCATTTGCTTCCACTTTAAGTGTTCCTGTTGAGGATAGGATGATCCTCCCAGAGGGACCGCCCTTCCCGAGAGGGCATGCTTCAGTTTCTTCCCCAGGGAAGTAACTGGAGGAGTTGGACAATGTTCACAGCACTCAGCCAAAACAAGCTTCAGGCAAATGACTTCTGCGTTTACCCACTGAGCCAAGTAGGCAAGGCTAGCTCAGAAATCCTAAGCTCCTCAAACTTCCAAAACAACGCACCCTTGGTAGCCAAATGAAACATGGTGTGGCTCCCCCCACCCCNTTGAACCTCTGATCCTCCTGCCTCACCTCCTGGGTACTAGGACTAATGACCAGGACCACGAACGCTTTTCGCACAGGGGGGAAGCACTCTACCAACCAAGCTTCTGCCCCACCCCCAAGTGCTGCTTGGTCATGCTTTCAAGAGAACAAAAGCAACTAAAGAATCTTCCTACGCTCGCGCTCCAGTTCTTCATGTCCTAAAACGTCCAGTTTATTCCTTCATGAAAAGAACCTACAGGCCTGGGGGCGGAGCTCAGTGAGTGAACGCATCTCCAGCATGCACAAAGCCCTGGGCTTAACCCAAGCACTGCACAAAGTGCGCCTGGTGGGCACACTTACAATTCCAGCACTGCGGAGGTAGAGGCAGGAAGCAGTTTAAGGTCATCCTCGGCTTTATGGTGAGTTTTGAGTCAGCCTGGAATATTTGAGAAACTATCTAAAACCAACAGCAAGAATCTAGGTCAGCCTAGCCCAGAGAAAATACAGCTCAATATTGACAAGACCCCAAACAGTGACCTATTCGTAGGGTAAATTCCTATTGGTCAAAATAGCAGTATGCATTGGTAGAGTGTCCGCCTCTATTGGTAGAGTGTTCGCCTCCATTGGTAGAGTGTTCACCTCCATTGGTAGAGTGCCCACCTCCATTGGTAGAGTGCTCGTCCCCATTGGTAGAGTGTTCACCTCCATTGGTAGAGTGCCCGCCTCAATTGGTAGAGTGCTCGTCCCCATTGGTACTGCATAAACCAAGCCAAGGCCAGCCTGTCTCGAAATAATAGTATATTCATTGAGGGGAGAATGGCATTATGAATGCCATAGCATTAAAAGGCTTTTAATTTTGCTGGTTTTATTTCTTTTGAATACCCATGGTTGTATGCTCCACTAATTTAAGGCCCAATACTCCAAATGATTTTTATGCCTACGAAGTATGCACAAAATATGTTCATCCCCTCGAGCCTTGAGAGTACCCAAATAAAGTTTTCAACAGTATTAGTTACTTTTCTGATTTCTGTGACAAAGTGCCTAACAAACACAACTAAGGAGAGATGGCTCAGCAGTTAAGAGTGTATACTGCTCTTGTAGAGGGCCTGAGTTCAGTTCACAGCACCCATGTAGAGTGGTTCACAACTGCTTGAAACTCCAACTCTAAGGGATCCAACACCCTCTTCCTCTTTCCTTGGGCACCTGGGCTCACATACACGTACTCCAACACAGACACACAAATATAAACATAAGTAAAATAAAATCTGGTTTAGTGTTGCATGATGGCACATGCTTTTAATCCCAGTACTCAGGAACAGAGGTAAGCAGATCTTCATGTGCTCAGTCCCAGCTTGATCTACATTGAGAGTTCCAGGCCAGCCAGGACTACAGGAAGATTCTGTCTCCAAAAATAATTTAAAAATAAAAAATTTAAAAGCAGGGCTGGAGAAATGGGTCAGTAGTTAAGAGCACCTACTGCTCTTGCAGAGGATCCAGGTTCAATCCCGGAACCCACACTATGGCTAACAACTGTCCATAACTCCAGTTCCATTATCTGATGCCCTCTTCTGACTTCCACAGGCATTGCATGACACAGGTGCATTTATGCACATGCAGGCAATACATGCATACACATAAAATAAAAATAGCCGGGCGTGGTGGCACCCACCTTTAATCCTATCACTCAGGAGGCAGAGGCAGGCAGATCTTTGTGAGTTCAAGGCCAGCCTGGTCTACAGAGTGAGTTCCAGGACACCTGGGGCTACAGGGAGACCCTGTGTCAAAAAAGACCAAAAATAAATAAATAAATAAATAAATCTAAATTAAAAGCTACTTAAGAAGGAAAGGTTTAGGGCTGGAGAGATGGCTCAGTGATTAAGAACACTGGTGGTTCTTGCAGAAGACCTGGGTTTGAATCCCAGTACCAAAATGGCAGCTAACAGCTATCCGTAACTCCAGTTTCAGGAAATCCAACATTGTCTTTTGTCCTCTGAGGGCATTGCATGACAGGGCTACAGTTACATGCAGGGAATACACACATACAAACTTATAAATAAAATATTTTTTAAAAAAGAAAGGAAGGTTTATTTGGAGAACCATGGTTTGGGGTTACCATACACCATGTTGTTGTGGCAGTCAGGAAGCAGAAAGAGAAAATGCTGACATTCGGCACACGTTCTCCTTCTCATCAATCTGGGGCCCATGAGGTGGTATTGTCTACCTTCAGGATGGGTCTTCCCACCTCAGGAATAGCCTCATGGGCTGGAGAGATAGCCTAGCGGTTAAGACCACCGACTGCTCTTGCAGAGGACCCAGGTTCTATCCCCAGCACCCACATGGCAGCTAAGAACCGTCTGTAACTCCAATTCCAGGAGAACTCCAGTTCCAGAGGAATCCGAGACCCTCTTCTGACCTCCGTGGCATTGCACGACACAGGTGCACAAACCTACATGCAGACAGTACATTCACACATGCAAAAATAAATAAAATTTAAAAAAAAGGAATAGCCCCATAGACACACTTAGAAGTATTAGGTCATTTAAATCCCATCAGGTTGAAAATCAGGATGAATCATAACACCAAGTGAGCCCAGCCTCCTCCAGAAAGTCTGCCCTGATTTTCACTCTGGGTCTTTTCCCAGCTTTGGCCAGTCACTCCCTCTGAACCTTGGTCATTCATGACCAAAGGTTTAATATGACCCCAAACAAGCCAACAATCACCATCCAGGGGAGATACCTTGTTTCCTATCAGATGAGAACTAAAATGGAAAACCAGAGCCGCCCAGTGAGTTCTCAAGACCAGCTCAACTGTCTCCCTGCTGACCTTTCCCAGGAAAATACTAAATGTCCGCAGCTGTGGCTTTGTGTTCTCCAGCAAAGTGACAATCCACCAGTGAGGTGTTGGCTGGTTCTCCAGTGGCGGTTTTAAGACTTGTGGGGCTGGAGAGATGGCTCAATACTTAAGAGCACTGACAGCTCTTGCAGAGGACCTGGGTTCAATTCCCAGCACCCACATGGAGGCTAAGAGCCGTCTTTAATCTGGGTGTAGTGGCACACGCCTTTAATCCCATCACTAGGGAGGCAGAGGCAGGCGGACCTCTGGAGTTCAAGGCCAGCCTTGACTACAGGGCTAGTTCCAGGTCAGCTGGGGCTACAGGGAGACCCTGTCTCAAAAACACCAAAAACAAACAAAAAAACAAACAAACAAAAAACTCATATATAGTAATATAATCTACCAAGGGAGAATCCACTTCCAAAGTGTATTCCAAAGAATTAACTGCAAGTGTCCACAGTGTCTGTTGCTGTATTCTCCTTATGTAACAACAAAGAATGGAGCTAGTTACTGGTAAATCATAATATATTTATTAAAGGAAAATCAAGCAATTGAGGAGAATAATATCTGAAAATATGGCAAACTATTCATGGCATATTGTTAGGCTTTTAAAGTTATTAGTAAGGAGAATATTTCTCCAGTTTTAAATATGAGAGCTTATTGCCTAAATATGAGGGGGCAGATAATGGTTATCAGGAGTTTTTCTTTCTTCTCCAGATTTTCTGCAAGAGCACTCTTTTTCTTATTTTAAAGTGTTTGGAAGCCACCTTAAAATGAGATAAAATACATAACAGTAATAAGAATTTGAAAAGAGGGTTCTGTACTGGATCGCTAATGTACTTTTAAGAGTTTTAGCAGCTAAACAAAAATGGAAAGTATGCATATTTCATTGCAACAAGCGGATGAATGTTTATCTTTCAAAGAACACTTTTCTTATCTTGTAGAAAGTATGTGAGCTAAGCTTTTTATAAAAACAAAAACACTGCTATGCTATAAACTATCCTAAGAGGGATGATAGGAACGTACTGCTTGTTCTGGGCATTGCAGGCAAAGCACTGAACTTTCTTCTGGCTCTTCACCCTGTTGTCCGCTCAGAAACCCCCCTCACCCCAGCCCTCCAGAAGTTTGCATGCTACAGAAAATGCAGCGTGTATGTCTATGGGAGTGGAATATTATTCAACCTTGTAAAAGAAGAAAATACTGTCATTTCAAGCAATATGGATAAACTAGGAAGAAGATGTTATCAGGTAAAATAAATAAACACTCTCACTTGTGATCTCACTTACACTCGAAATCTAAAATAGTTGAGCTCTTAGCAGCAGAGATTAGAATACACAGAGAGGAAATGAGTGTGGGACGATTAAAGGGTACAAAGTCTCAGTTACACAAGACAATGATGTAGCGTGCAACAGGGGAGCTAAGATTAATAAGAATGTATTGGACACTTGACAGTGGGGGTTCTTGTTTTTTCCAAAGCTGAGGACCAAACCCAAGTGGGTGCCTGTGCCACTGAGCTAAATCCCCAAACCCCAACACTTGACATTTAAGGGGAGCTTAGGTGTTCTCAACACACACACACACACACACACACACACATACACACACACACACACGGTGACTGTGTGCCGTGATGGACATGTTAACTGCCTTGTGATGATCACTTCACACTGTAAGTGGATGTCAAAGCCTCTACATAAACCCAGCATGATTGTGTATGTCTGTGGTCCCTGCACTCGGCGTGATCAGAGTTCAAGGCCAGCCTGGGATACATAGCGAGAACCTGTTGAGAGACAGCAAAAGAAAAATCAACATATTACTAAATTTACAATTCCTGTTTTCACCTAAAGCTGGAGGGGGAAATGTCAGAGTGCTAAGGGAGAAGGACCTATCGTTGATCCCAGAGGTGGGTATAAACTTAAGCTTGGCCAGTCACAGCATCACAGTCTCTAGCCTGTAGTGACTGCTTAAGGGTAGACACTGGCCTAATCACACCAATGAGATGCACTTTAACGGGGGGGGGGGGGGGGGGG
>VZQC01014314.1:204201-221205 GCA_009823505.1 Rhizomys pruinosus
TTGCAATTCAAATCTTAAAACTAACTACGGGAAAAGATTTGTATGTTCCAACAGGTCAAAATGTCACCAACTTAATGGCTGAGAAAGAAAAGATACAGCTTTGCATTGTGTAGGATGTACCAGGAAGTGCCAGCAGAAAGGTTGGCCCGTCTGAACATTGAAAGGAAGAAAAGCCTCAGACTGCTACAGACATCAAACCCCTCTGTGTATCCTACTTGTAACAACTATTTTTTTTTTTCTTTTTGAGACAGGGTCTCCCTGTAGCCCCAGCTGTCCTAGAACACACTCTGTAGACCAGGCTGGCCTTGAACTCACAAAGATCCACCTGCCTCTGCCTCCGCCTCCCAAGTGCTAGGATTAAAGGTGTGTGCCACCACACCCGGCCTGGCCTATTTATCACTTCTTAAAACATAAAATAATAAGAAAATAATAAAGCGATTTTTATTTCAAAAGGAAAGAAGGTGAGATATTTTAAAGGGGAGGGGGCAGAAGGAAGCAGAGCCACAGAGAGTGAGAGACAACAAACCATCTACAGCTCGGACTGTGAGCTTGTCTGTCAACTGTGGCTGTAGAGAGGAGTTTCATTCAAGACAAGTTATAACCACACAACACCAAAAGCTAATTGACTCCGTTAGATCCTGAGAAATGACAGGGTGCCACACAGCCCAGGCTGGCTTCAAACTCTCTATGTAGCTGAGGATGACCTTACCTCCTGACCCTCTTCCCTCTACTTCTCAAGCACTAGAGGAGTATACCTGGTTTATGAAGTGCTGGGAATCAAAGACTGTTCAACACGGGTGGAAAAAATAGAGTCAAGCTGCCAAAAATGTGTCTCTGTCCAGATATGGTCAGTAGGACAGCCACCTACACCACTACCTGTTGAGCACTTTCCAAATCGAGAAATGACAAAAGTGTGTCATTAATGCTAGGCTGCAAAGACTTCCTGTGAAAGACAGAAGGTAAGCTATCTTGAGAATACTGTTAACATGGGTTATGTGTTACGGTGATCATTTTTACTACATTGGATTAAAGGATGAGCACTATTTAGATTAACCTGACATGTTCCTATATGCTCTTTTGTATTTAAGATTTATTTATTTTTATTTTACATGTATGAGTGTTTTGCCTGGGTGTCTGTATGTGTACCATATGCATGCAGTACCTCCAGGAGCCAGAAGAGGGGGTCAGAACCCTTGCAACTGGAGTCATGGACAGGTATTAGCCTCCATGTGGATGCTGAGGCCAAGCTCAGGTCCTCTGAAGTGCTCTTAACCGCTGACCCATCTCCAGCTCCTAATAGGAAAAATTAAATTTCTTTTTTTCTAAGAACTTTATTAACAAGTGCTTGTAGTCTGTTGACTTTTTTGAAAAAAATCAAGTTGTAAACTTTTATTACAAATTTAAAATGAAGTTCTTCAAAATCTCAACATGACCAGATATGAAACGATTTAAAAACATTTAAAGGTGTATTGAGGAAAAAAAAAACAGGCTTTTTTTTTTTATGTGTATGAACGTACTGTCTGCATGCAGGTGTGTGCACCATGTCATGCAATGCCACGGAGGTCAGAAGAGGGCGTCGGATTCCCTTGGAACTGGAGTTCTCCACAGACGGTTCTCAGCCGCCATGTGGGTGGTGGGGATCGAACCCGGGTCCTCTGCAAGAGCAGTTGGCACTCTTAACTGCTAGGCCATCTCTCCAGCCCAAAACAGGCTTTAAAAAAAAAAAAAAGTTTGTCATTACCAAAAAGAGACATCTTTAGGTAAAAATAATAAAAACCCCATGCTGCATAGACAACGCAGATAGTTCTAGTGTGTCTGGTCAGCGGGCACAAAGCAAGCATGTAAGGTCTTCAGCTCCAATCTTTTGTTCGTTTCTTGTTGCTGGAATTTCATTTTCATTTCTTCTTGTTGGACGACTAAACCGATGGTGGCAGAGACGGTAAGCCGGCATTTACTCAGCCCTGCCCTGCTCAGCCTCGGGAGCGGAAGAATTCTCTGCTGGTGGATGGGCTGCTTTTGTCTCTTTGCCATCTTGTGGTTTAGGGTTCTCTGGGCATCTGCGTCGGTAGTTGAAGTTGCAGTGATACCGACGTTGAGGTGGCTGCTGACCTTGGGTCTCCTCTCCTTGGTTTTCCTTGTCCTCTTCATTGCCGTCCCCTGTAGGCTGTCTTTGGCGAGGTGGCCCCTGCGATACCGTGGTCTATAACCCCGTACACATTCTGTCTCACTGGTCTCCCTTGCTCTCCTGCACCCTGGCTGTCATCACTCTCCATCCCTTCTCCCTGCACAGGAGCGTTGGAATACTGTGGTCGAAGCCTAGGGTCTCCGCATGTAGTAAGGGGGGAACCTCCGCCTGCGGTGGGGCCTGCGCTGTTGGGCTTGGCCATCGGGAGCACTCTCCGACCCCTCATTCTTCTCCCCACTCTCACTATTCTGGTAATTCTGCTGGTAATTGCGTGGAGGGCCCTACGACGTGGATAGAGTCTGTAATGTATTGACTGCCTTGAACTGGAACTCCACCGGGGCCTGTAACATTTGCTGCCTCCGCACCCTTTTCTCCTTCAACATCAAACTCCACAGTCTCTCCATCTCCTACACTGCGAAGGTACTTCCTGGGTTATTCTTCTTTATGGCAGTCTGGTGTACAAATACATCTTCATTGGTGTCATTCCTGTTGATGAAACCATATCCGTTCCTTACATTGAACCATTTGACTGATCCCAAAACCTTCGTTGCGATGATCTTCTTGTCCCCGCCGGCAAGCGCCGCCGATGTGTGGCCGCCGGGGCCGCCGCTGCCCGCGCCGCTACCCTTGGTGCCGGGCTTGGTGTCTGGGCGTTGAGGGCGGGGGCGGAGCAGGGGGCGGCGGGCGGCTGCTGGGTCTCGGCCTCGCTGCTCATGGTTGCGGTGATGGTGACTGGGGCCGGCTGCTGCAGCTGCGGCTCCTCCCGGGATGATGGTAACTAGGCCGGCAGCGGCAGTGGGGCTGCTCAGCGCATTCTGGGGTCCGCTCTCCGCTCCCGCTACCGATCGAACTACGAAAAATTAAATTTCTAAAAGTAAAAGGTGGCTTAGGTAAAATATAATATAATCACTCAATAGAATATTATATACTTAATCATTTTTGTGGGTTTTTTTGAGACAGGGTCTCCCTGTGTTCCCAGCTGGCCTAGACTCACGATGTAGATGAGGCTGGCCCTGTTCTCACAGAGATCAGCATAATTCTGCCTCCTGAGTGCTGGGGTCAAAAGTATGTGCCACCGCATTCAGTTCAATAACATTTTTTGGTCCCATTGGGTATAACATAAAAAATAAACCATTATATGATTTTGAGGAAAAAACTAGGGACTCAAATTTTATATGTAAACTTGACCTAGGAATATGTTGCCTTTTGTAGTAAAGGGGACCTTACCCACCTGATTAAGAATTTTATAATGGTGGGGATGAGCCCAGCTGACCTGGGTGGTCTAATGGAATCTCAAGGGTACTTGGATGAGAAAGGAAGGTCTGAAGATAGAGGTTGGAATCAAAAAGTGCTACAGGTTGGACTCAGTTTGTCCCTCAAAGGTTCAGGTACTGGAGGCTCAGTCCTCAGTGTGATGGTAGCAAGGTTCAAGATGTGGGTTCTCATGAAAGGCAGCTAAGGCATTATTGGTACTGCCCTCAGACAAGATTAAGACAGGGCTCATGGGAGCCCAGTTCATTCCTGCAAGCATGTGTTGCCATGGATAAGTGAGCCTGATCCGCCCCCAACACACTCTCTGGCATCCTCCCCCACCACACACTCTCTCCTCTGACACACAAATCCTGTCTTGATGCTCCCTGTCATGACGTCCTTACAGGAGGTGAACAGTGCCAGGAGCCGTGCTGGTCCCTTGACCCTCCAGAATGGTGAGCTAAATGGACCTCTTTTCTTTACAAAGTACTCAGCTTATCTGGGTGTGGTGGTGCATGCCTTTAATCCCAGCACTCCAGAGGCAGAGGCAGGCGGACTTCTGTGAGTTCAAGGCCAGCCTGGTCTACAGAGCAAGCTCTAGGCCAGCTGGGACTAAAGGGAGAGCCTGTCCCAAAAAGATCAAAAAAGGGCTGGAGAAATGGCTCAGCAGTTAAGAGTGCCGACTGCTCTTGCAGAGGACCCGGGTTCAATTCCCAGCACCCACGTGGAGGCTAAGAACCACCTTTAAGCCGGGCATGGCGGTGCACACCTTTAATCCTGGCACTCAGGAGGCAGAGGCAGGAGGATCTCTGTGAGTTAAAAAAAAAAAAACGAAAAATACAAAAATAAATAAATAAATAAGTACTCAGCTTAGGAGATCTCACTATAGTAACTGAAAACAGCCAGAGATTGGAAGATGTTACAACTCCTGACTTTAAAGACAGAATAGATGGAACTGGAGACAGCAAGAAAACAGATTCTCCCCCAGAGCCACTAAAATGCAGCCCTTTCCAAGGCCTTTATTCTAAAACTTCTATTCTCCAGAGCTATAAGATCATAAATGTTTGTTGTGTTGTGCCATTAAATGGTGAGAATTAATTATACCATTTTTGTGATGGGAAAACTTTATTTGGTTATAACGTACTTTATTTGGTTAAAAGGAGTCTTAAGCACTGGAGACATAATTCAGTGAATAAAGTGCTTTCCTCACATGCATGAGGCCCAAGATTCCATCCCAGCCTGCATGGGATTACTGGCATTGCACACATCTGTAACCTCAGCACTGGGGAGGTGGCGGAAGGGGGGGGTTCCAAGTTCAATGATATCTTCTTCTACATAATGAGTTGGGGCCTAGCCTCAGAATCATGAGACTCTTGTCTCAAAAATAAAAGGAACTTTAGGTCGGGCATAGTGAGGCACACCTTTAATACCAGCACTCGGGAGGCAGAGCCAGGTAGATCTCTATGAATTCAAGGCCAGCCTGGTGTACAGAGTGAGTTCCAGGCCAGCTGGGACTAAAGGGAGAGCCTGTCCCAAAAAGATCAAAAAAGGGCTGGAGAAATGGCTCAGCAGTTAAGAGTGCCGACTGCTCTTGCAGAGGACCCGGGTTCAATTCCCAGCACCCACATGGAGGCTAAGAACCACCTTTAAGCCAGGCATGGCGGTGCACACCTTTAATCCTAGCACTCAGGAGGCAGAGGCAGGCAGATCTCTGTGAGTTCAAGGCCAGCCTGGTCTACATAAGATGAGTTCCAGACCACCCAGGACTACAGGGAGAGCCTACATAGTGAGTTCCAGGCCAGCTGGAGCTATAGGGAGACCCTGTCTCAAAAAACAAAAAAGAGAACTTTAGAGCCAGCCCATGCCTTTAATCCCAGCACTCAGGAGGCAGAGGCAGGCAGATCTCTGTGATATCAAGGTCAGCCTGGTCTACATAGTGAGTTCCAGACCACCCAGGACTACAGGGAGAGCCTGCCTAAGAAAATAATAAGTGGGCCGGGCGTGGTGGCGCACGCCTTTAATCCTAGCACTCGGGAGCTAGGGGCAGGCAGATCTCTGTGAGTTCAAGGCCATCCTGGTCTACAGAGTGAGTTCCAGGACAGCTGGGGCTACAGGGAGACCCTGTCTCGAAAAGACCAAAAAAATTAAATTAAATTAAATTAAATTAAATTAAATTAAATAATAAGTGGAAAAATAAATAAATAAATCTTTAAAAATAATGCATGGGTGCACACATGTGCATCACACACACACACACACACACACACACACGCACACACTCCATGGGTTAACATTTATACTCAAATATTGCTTCATTATTTAGTGTTACAAATTGTAAAGAGCGATGCTGTTTTATCTGCTTCAAAGGACCATGTCTTTTTTTTTTCTTAATCCTCACTGTCAGCACAGAAATGCCTTGCTACACATCCACAAACACTGAGTTTGGGGCAATTTGCTTAATAATGACATTTAGTACACAAAGCTCTGGGAAGCAGACAGTAAGCAGCAGGAAAGAGAAGCTAAAAAAAGAGAAAAGTTGATGAATCATAAACAAAACCCACCCTCCCCTGAGTGGAGCAACTCTAAATTTATGCAAATGCAATATTGCACAGATTTTTTTACCAAAAGCCACATTTTAGAGAAGTCGAAAATTCTAACACAGTTAATAGGCAATGGAAATACAGAACAACTTTCATCATCTCTCTACTGGTTCCAGAATGTTCTCCCTTCATGTCGTATCCTGGTCCTGTTTGACCTTCTGGTCGATGACCTTGCCCTACTGTTTGATCTCCGCAGTGTCTGGCTCCTGGCCTTCAGTGGCCCCACACCCCCTAACAGTCCCCTCACATCTGCTTTACATTTGCGCCCCACCCCTTTTTCTCTATTTCGCACCATTTCCAGTCTCATGGAAGTGCTCAGCTCTAGAAACCCAACCAGTATTGAGCTCTAAAATGATAAAGCAGGGGCGGGAGAGATGGCTCAGCAGTTAGGGCTGTTCCTGTTCCTGCATAGGTCCCAGGTTAGGTTCCCAGCACCATTAGGCAGCTCACAACTACAACTGCCTATAACTCTAGTTCCAGAGGACTCGAGGCCTCTTCTGGACTCCCTGAGCATGTGGTACACATAAGAATATACAGGCATGGGGCTGGAGAGATGGCTCAGAGGTTAAGACCACCGACTGCTCTTGCAGAGGACCCGGGTTCAATTCCCAGCACCCACATGGCAGCTAAGAACTGTCTTTAACTCCAGTTCCAGATTCTGACCTCCGCAGCATTGCATGATACGGGCGCACCAACCTACATGCACTCATACACATAAACTAATAAATTTTATAAAAAGAATATACAGGCTCATACGAGTAAATAATTTACTTTAATTTTTAAATGATCTGGCAGGCAAGTATGAGGGGACAAAAGTCTCTTTGAAATAAGGGTCACAAGAGGAAGTTGAAAGGACAGAGGATGAGAGGAAGGGAGGAAGGAAGGGAGAAAAAGAGAGAAAGAAAAGGAACTTCAACACATAAAAGTCACAGTCACCAGGGGAAAGTACTCAGAGAGCTGTGGAAACCATTCCATCACACATGGAATGTTCTGACAAATACTAATTTTAGGCAAATGCCTCATTAGCTGACTCGGCTTACGGGCGAGCTGATTTGAGTGAGTTGGCCTATTTTCGATAATGCGCTATTGCAAGCACACATGTACACCACTTGGCAGGTTTGATACATGCTGAACTGGGAGAAAGTGCCTGCAGTCATCCTCAGTTGGAGACAGTCTGCTCCGATCCCCTAATTATCTGCTCTGTCTGCCCTCATCAAGCAGTCCTCTCATTATAATTGGGCTTCCCATGTAGATTTTCCTACTGGGAGAGAACAGGCTGACCTGTGAGTTGGGGGTAGTCTGGTCTCATTGGAAGCTACTCAGCATGGAAATTAATAAGTCAGCATTCTCTTGAGAATTCGATTTGCATGTATATTCTCCAAAGCCTAAAATTTTTACTGCACATAAAAAGTCTTTTAGCTAAGACATTTTAGATTGTACTAACAAAATATAGGAATTTCTCATGAGGGTGGCTGTGGAAGTGGAAAGATGGTTTAGTAGCTATGTGTGTGTACTGCTCTTGCAGAAGAGCCAAGTTTGGTTCTCAGTACCCAGTTGGGCAACTCCAGGGACCCAATGTACTCTTCCAGCCTGCAAAAGCACTCTGCACTCCTGCACAACCCCACAATTTAAAAATAATAAAATAAATATTTTTTAAAAAAAGAGGGGGGATGTGCTGGTTAGCGTTTGTAGCTTGATACAAACTGGAGACACCTGGGAAGAGGGACCCTCAACTGAGGAATTTCGTCCATCAGATTGGCCCCTTCTCTGTAGGGCATTTTCTTTAATTGCAAACTAACACAGAAGGGCCCAGCCCACTGTGGGCGGTGCCATCCCTAGGCAGGTGGGCCTGGGTAGGGTCAGAAAGGTAGCTGAGCACGCAAGGGGAGCCAGCCAGTAAACAGGGCTCCTCTGTGGTCTCTGTTTCATTTCCTGCCTTGAGTTCCTGCCTCGGCTTCCCTCCAAGATGGACTGTAGCCTGTAACGTGCAATATACTTTTTCCTCCCTGTGTTGCTTTGGTCAGTGTTTCATCACAGCAAGAGAAAACAAACTAAGACAGGGTAATTGCATGTCACAGAACTCAAGGGGAAGGGTCATTGACACTGAAACCTTAGACTAGAAACTGTCTCCTTGCCCACACTTTTGACAGCAAATGTGTGGGGTTTCCACACCAGGCAACCCTCCAATTCTCTGAAGACACACCTGATGTCCTACAGATGAATTCTGAGATCAACTAACCATAGCCAGTGCAGACTTCCTAGAGTATGGGCTCAGCCCCACATGTCTGCACCCTTACTTTAAACGCTTATGTCAGGGATTAGCCCCTAAATTGCTCATACTTTGTTCAGGAGCTAAAAGTAGTGAGTCCCCAGGACCACATTTCAGTCTGACTAGGCTGCAACCTTCTCACCAACTCCAATAATTTATGGTAATGGTTTGCAGAATGCAGCAAATGCTTTCTTTATACTTCCTAGCTTAGTATACAGGAATCATAAAAGGTACAAATGATCCTCTAGATGAAAAGGTATGTAGGGTGTGGTCTGGAAGGGGCCGAAGCACAGGACCTTCTATTCTCAGTCTGCCCATGTGTTCACCAGCCTGGAAACGCTCCAATCCCACTGTTCACAGGTTTGGTTGTTGTTGTTGTTGTTGTTGTTGTTTTGTTGTTTTGTTGTTGTTGTTCTTATGGAGGCTGTAGGTTGATGGGAATATCCCCTGGGGGTCCGTATGCCAAAAAGCTTGGTGACCACCTAGTAGCACTAGTGGGAAGTGGCTGGAACCTTTAGGAAATAGAGCCTATTTGGAGGGTGTAGTTCACTGACAGTGTGCCTTTGAAGGCATGGAAGCTATGAAAACAAGAAACAAAATAAACCTTTCTTCCTTTTAAAATTGATTTTTTCTGATATTTTGTTATATCACTAGAAAGCTAACATAACAGAAACTATATTTCATAGGAATGGCTGGAGAAATAATTGCCTATTGGTGATTAAACTCAATCTCTATCCTCTCCTCTTTCCAGAGGTTGAAAGGCAGGGCTAAAAGTTTCAACTCTCCTGCCAGACACTGGATCCCAGCACTCAGGAGACAGAGGCAGGTAGATCTCCGTGAGCATGAGACCAGACTGACTTAGTGAGCGCCAAAATTTTTAAAAAATAAAGTTCCAACCCTCTAATAAACACAAGGTTGGTTCTTCCAGCCATCTTTCCCTCAAAAGTCACCTCATTTGCATAACCTCAGATATGAACTTATTATGAATAGCAAAGGTTCCAGGCCTAGGGATAGAGCACAGTTGGAGTTGATTAAGTGCTTGCCTAATATGCATAGGCCCTAGGTTCAGTTCCCAGCATCGCACAAACTGAGCAGGGTGGCATGTGCCTATAATCTCAGCCCCTGAGAGATGGAGAAGGAGGATCAGAAGTTCAAGGTCATCCTCAATTACATAGTGAGTTCAAGGCCATCCTTGGCTACATGAGATCCTATTAGGAAGGAAGGAAGAAAGGAAGAAAGGAAGGAAGGAAGGAAGAAAGGAAGGAAGGAAGGAAGGAAGGAAGGAAGGAAGGAAGGAAGGGGAAGGAAGGAAGGAAGGAAGGAAGGAAGGAAGGAAGGAAGGAAGGCAAAGCGAAGGAAGAAAGAAGGGCAGGAAGATCGGAGGGGAGAAAGGAAGGAAGAATAAGCGAGAGTAGGAGAAAAAATAAAACAAAAAACTAGCACTCAGGAGGCAGACGCAGGTGGATCTCTGTGAGTCCTAATTATAAATCCACCCAAAGCTGATGCGAGAGTCCAAAACCTTCAGACTACAACTGCCTCCCACATGCCAGAAACAGCAGAAAGGGAAAAAAAATCACAAGAACAAAATAATGAGATTGGCAGCTTCAGGAAAACTGGAGCACAGTACAGAAAATTTAGATGCGGGAAACCTAGGGGCTCTTCAGAGGCCATGTGTGTACGCTTGATCTGGCGAGCTATAGCTAACTGAGGACGCTCGAAATAGGAGAATAGGGTAGCCCAGGGAAGTTAAGAACTTCCCAGAGTGTGGTGGTGCAGGCCTTTAATCCCAGCACTTGGGAGGCAGAGGCAGGCGGACCTCTGTGAGTTCAAGGCCAGCCTGGTCTACATAGAGAGTTCCAGGCCAGCTGGGGGCTAAAAAGAGACCCTGTCTCAAAAAGACCAAAAAAAAAAAAAAAAAAAAAATTAAATGATGTATGATGTATGGAAAAAGTTTAATAACAATAAAAAAAAAATTTTAAAGACAATACCCAGAGGATGGAAGATTTTGAATGAGGCAAGCATCCAACAATTATCACAAGTCCACAAACTCTGAGAGTCAGAAACATCTCAGAATTCAGAATGTTTATAGTCTAGAATACATGTGATGTCTCACAGGCATCACACCCTGGCAGTGTCTAAGCCAGCTTCATGGAATCGAATACACCAATATTTTGCAATGAAAATGTGACTGTTCATGCAAAACAGGAGATAAGTATTTATAGTGTCTCATAGATTCCTGCAAGGAAGTCATGGAAATACTTTTGGATTTTATTGGTTCTGGGTTTAGAACGGAAATGAAGAAGGTAGAAGGCTCCACTGCAGCTTTTCAAGCTGAGGACAGGCTACCTGCTGCCAGGCCGCTTCCTCTAAGAGGCTCCCTTGCCCCCCACATCTCCGGGTTTAGTTTCAGGCAGCAGCTTGACTGTCACCTACAGGCCTGTTAGAAGGACAGAATCTCGGGCCTCATTCCAGACATATTGAATCAAAGTCTGAATTGCTTTGGGTTTTGGTTTTTGGCTTTGAGACAGGGTCTCACTAAGTACCCTTGGCTAGCCTGGAACTCATTCTGTAGATCAGGCTGGCTTCAAACCCACAGAGATCTGTTAGATTTTTGGAGAGGGAAAAAGAAGGAGTTTAAAGTTAAAAAAAAATAAGAACTAGAGCCAGACCTGCAACAGGCAAAGAATATATACCTTATCAGAATAAGTATACAATGGTGTAGGACAAATACTCTGCTGTGCACGTGAGGAGCGTCTGCCACCTAATGAATAGAGGTGGAAGATTTTATTCCCTGAGCCCAGCTAGAATGCTTCAGATGCCAAGGCCTGGTGTCCTTAAATAATTTGAAAGCCTTCTTTTGATTCCTAGGGCTGAGCAGAGCAGTATCTGAAGGTAGTCAGACAGGTAGCTCCATAAGCAGACTGCCTCAGTCCTGGGAGTGACTACCTGATAAGGCTTTAGTAAGGCCAGACTGCCAATTTAGGGACACTTAGCCATTTCAAGGGATTTATGACTCTATGGTCTCCTTAATGAGGCTCATGGCTCTTCTGCTATCTGTCTGCTTCTGCCTTCCAAGTGCTGGGATTAAAGGCATGCACCACCATGCCTGGCCCTGTTTTTAAAAGCTGCCAGATAATTTAAATACATACTGAAGTCTGAGCACGATTCTAAGTGGCAGGTGCCTCCCTAAGTTGTCATCTATCACTGCATTTGTGTACAGGAATTACAACACACATTTGTACAGTCACCAATCTTGTTTTAAAAAAATCTTTGTGTGTGTGTGTGTAAAATGGGTATGTGTGTGTGCGTGCCTGCATGTGTATGCATTCATTTGTATGAAGGCAGGCTCAGGCATATCACAGAGTTCATGTAGGGATCAGAGGACAACTTTGAGTGTGGGTTCTCACCTTCCACCTTGTTTGAAACAAGATCTCTTGTGGTTCCCCCAATTTGGTGTTTTGAATGAAAATGTCCCCCATAGGCTCCAAGTACTTGGACTTTTGTCCCCAGTTGGTGAGCTGTTCTGAGAGGTTTTAGAAGGTGTGGCCATACTGGAGGAAGTGTGTCACTGGAGGTGGGCTTTGAGAGCTCTTAAGCCTTGCCAGATTCCCAGTCACTCTCTGCTTCCTATGCCTGCTTGAAGTTGTGATTGCTCGGCTTTCTGCTCCAACCACCTCTGCAGCAGTGCCTCCTGTACCATTATGGATTCTAATTCCTCTGGAACCATAGCTCAAATAAACTCTTCCTTAAATTGCCTTGGCCACTGTGTTTTATCACAGCAACAGACAAGTAATGAATACGCACATGTGTACACTGGGCTAGCTGGCCCTTGTCCTCAGGGATTCTCCTTGTTCTGCCTCCCCTCTCCCTGTAGGAATGCCCTACTATGTCCAGCTTTACGTGAGACCTGGAGATTGAAACTCAGGTTCTCGTGCTTACATGACCAACACTTTACCCCCACTGAGCCATCTTCCCAGCCTCCATCTTTTGTTTCTTTTTAATTAGCTTCAAGCATATATGAAGAAGAAGAAGAAGAAGAAGAAGAAGAAGAAGAAGAAGAAGAAGAAGAAGAAGAAGAAGAAGAAGAAGAAGAAGAAGAAGAAGAAGGAGAAGGAGGAGGAGGAGGAGGAGGAGAAGGAAGAGGAGGAGGAGGAAGAGGAGGAAAAGGAAGAGGAGGAAAAGGAGGAGGAGGAAGAAAAGGATGAGGAGGAGGAAGAGGAGGAAAAGGAGGAGGAGGAAGAGGAGGAGGAGGAGGAGGAGGAGGAGGAAGAAGAAGAGAAGGAAAAAGAAGGAACAGCCTCAATGGTATGCCACTCTAGTCAGGGCCATACCATTCACCACCCTCCTCAGGCATGCCACCAAGCATCACTTAACTAGTACCATCACCACTTAACACTAGCATCACTGTACTGGTATTTAAGTTTGTGCACTTGGGTGGGGATTTATGAAACTGTATCCATCAGAGAATATTTGGGTAGCCCTTCATGAAAATAGGTCAGATAGGATATACACCATCTGGAGTTACCATTAAGAAATTATTCAAGCAAGAACGCAAGCAAGCAAAATGCAGAGATGTAGCCAGAGCATCAGTTTATTTTGCTGCTCACAAGGGAATAGAATTTTCTAGAAGGGCAATACAGAGCTGCTACCCAGGATATCTCTGCAATATGGTAATAGTCTTCTGACTTAACATCTTTTACCTTGTGCCCCGATGCTTTTGAATTCATAGGGACAAAGAAAAAGAAATAGAGAAGGTTTTCTCCAACAATAACAATAAGTTTATTCATCGAATTTATTTTCAGGTTCTTTGGGAATAAAAGAAACTTCCAAACCCAATGAAATAAAGAAGTTATGAGCACAGCGGTGCCTCTCAGACTGTAATTGCCTCCCACATGACAGAAGCAGCAAGAAGGAAATAAAATATAAGAACAAAATAGTGGCATTGGCAGCTTTCAGAAAACTTGAGCGCAGTGCAGTAACGTGAGATGTGGACAGGCAAGGTGCTCTTCAGCCAACTGAGCAGTGTCTGGGTGGGGGCAGCACACAGGATATTCCGCTGTGTGCCTTCTACCCACGCCCATCTTGGAGGGGCGTGTGTGTGTGTGTGTGTGTGTGTGTGTGTGTGTGTGTGTGTGTGTTTCCCATGCCACGTGACCTAGTTCATCCAGGCTGCCCTCAAACCAGAGCTTCACCTGGTTCTTCCGGCCTCCAGTTTCTGTCATCTTGTCTCCCAGAACGGCTGTCAGCAGTTCCTCTTCCCCACCCGTGACCACACCCACTCCCTCCAACCACACCCACTCCCTCCAACCACACCCACCACCCCCCTCCATCCCTTCCTTTGAGCATTTTGGAGCATGTGCCAATAAAATCCCCACTCAACCTCTCAGAAATCTTCCTGTGTTTCCTCCTTGAGCTAAGGACTCTTCCCTGTTATGGGAAGGGTTTTTTCCCCCTAAGCCATGTAGAGTCTCTCATCCTAGGATCACAGAATGTGATCTTACTCGGAAGTAGGTTCCTGCAGATGGAGTTACTTAGGACGAGGCCACACTATCAAATTCAGAAATCTTGTTTTTTAATGAGCATACGAAGACAGAGACACAAAGTGTCATTGCTGTGCGCTAACGCGTCCCCTGCAACTTTCTGAGGAAGCAGTACCCAGCAGGTAGCTCGACTTCTGACTTTGAGCCTCCAAAACTGTAAGACAATAGATGCTGTTCTAGTTTGTCTCCAATCGGGCAGGAACCTGTAAGCAGGGGCTAAAGCACAGGCTATGGAGGAATGTTTCTTATTGGCTTGCTCCCTTGGCCCATTCTTATATAATACACTACAACCTGCCACAGGCCAGTCCAGTGGAGGAAATTCCCCAATTGAGGCTCCCTCAACCCAGGTGTGTCAATTTGACACGAAAGCTATCCAGCACAGAAGTCTGTTGTTATAAGCCACTCAAATCATGAGGCTTTGTTTTCACAGGCTTAGGAAAGCAGCTCAACTCATCTCATGTCCCAAAGACCCAGCCTCCCATCCCTCATCCTCTGTTACAAGCTCCTCATCATCCCACTTGCCACACTCCTTAGACCTAGAAGTGGCGTGAGTCCTCCTTTAAGCTTCTAAAACCTGTAACTCCATCTACTCTCCCATAATCCTTTGCTCCTTTAAGATTTGTGTTGTCTCATCCTTCCATTCCACTCCCCTATAATCCTTTGCTCCTTTAAGGTTTATGGAATCTCCATTTTATCCCTCAGACCACCTCAAGTGACCATGGCATGGTCAAACCTGAACGTCTCTCTTCTCCAGCCCCAGGCTCTCCATCAAGGCATTCCTCCAAGCCCAAACATTTTCCTGCGCTTCCGGCCTCGCTTAATAGCAGTAGTGTCTACACTGTCACTCCAAAGATACCAGGTCAACCTTAACCCCTTTCTATTCATGACTCTCAAATCCAACCAAACACTAATTGCCAGTTTTCTCTCTTAAAGCATTCTTCCCTATTCTGTGACTTTACCCTTAGATCAGGCTAAGGCCTGTATTACAGAATTATTTGCACAGCCTTCTAGGTGAATCATTTGCTTCCAGGAGCATCCCTCACAATACATCTAAAGTAATAGCATCTTTCCCTTATTTCAGCCTGACAACCTGTGTCCAATCCCCAGGACCCACATGATGGAAGGTGAGAACCATTCCTTCAAGTTGTCCTCTTACACACACACACACACACACACACACACACACACACACACATGATCGATTGATAGATGATAGATGTAATAAAAATTAAGATATTTAGAATAAATATTTTAAATACTTCAAAGTTTCCAATTCCTTCAACAGAGACTCTTAGTATCTCTTAGTATGTGTACCTGCTAAAATCATCTGTTAAGCCTTAAGTGTGTTTGCTTTTCTAGGAAGAGACTCCCTGGCTTCCCTTAGTTTTGTTTTGTTTTTTGTTTTTGTTGTTGTTGTTAGTTTTGTTTTGTTTTTTTTGTTTTGTTTTTTGTTTTTTTTTGTCTTTTCGAGACAGGGTCTCCCTGTAGCCCCAGCTGTCCTGGAACTCACTCTGTAGACCAGGCTGGCCTTGAACTCACAAAGATCCGCCTGCCTCTGCCTCCCAAGTGCTAGGATTAAAGGCATGCGCCACCACGCCCGGCTTCCCTTAGTTTTTTTAAAGGTGTCTCTTTCCCAAGAGCTTTCTGGTGGTTCAGAACTATTTGTGTGTGTGCTCATAACATTTCCTCTACTGGGAGTTCCTCTCTACACTCACCACATTGAATGTCTGCCATGAACTAAGCCATTAGCTAGATGCCATGATAGGAACCGAGTAGTGAACCAGCCTCGGATATTCTCCATGCCGCCTACTACCCACCCGTCAAGCCTCATCTTCTCCAGAAGTGGAAACTGAGTCACACCCTTCAGTTTTGACCCCTTGACACATAGTAACTAACTTCACCATTTTGCAGCAAAAATACCTATTTATATGTTTTCTTTCCCACTATAAGTAATATGTGGGTTCAAATCCACTTTATATTACCAATGCCTAACACAGCTTCCAGCATAAAATAAGACTCAATAATCATTTATGAACCCCAAAAAGAAAAATTCCAATTTTCCCCCTCTGACATGGGAACTCTCAGCCCATATTCCCTACTGCATGCCTGAGACTATCAAGAAAAGCACCATAGGGGCTGGGAAGTGGGCTCAATTAGCAGTTCTGGCTGCTCTTGCAGAGGATCCAAGTTCAGTTCCCAGCACCCACATAGCAGCTAACAACCATCTGTAACTCCAACTCCAGGGGATCCAACGCCCTCTTCTGGCTTCTTTGGGCACCAAGCACAATGTGATATACTTAAATACATGCAAGCAAAGCAATTATAAACATAATATAAATACATTTTGACATAAAAAAGATACAGCTGGAGAGATGGCCTAGCGGTTGAGAGCTCCGACTGCTCGTGCAGAGGACCCGGGTTCAATCCCCAGCACCCACATGGCGGCTAAGAACCGTCTTTAACTCCAGTTCCAGGGGAATCTGACACCCTCTTCTGACTTCCACAGCATTGCACAACACAGGTGCACCAACCTACATGCCGACAGTACACTCATACACACACACACACACAAAATAAAGAAAGTAACTCGATGAGCCTTCAAGATGGATCAGAGGGTGCAAGTACCTGCTAAGCCTAGTGACCTGAGTTTGACCCTCAGAATCCACATGGTCAAAGGACAGAACCTACAGATTGCCCTCTGATCTCTACACACACACTTTGGCAAGTACACACACACACACACACACACACACACACACACACATGATCGATTGATAGATGATAGATGTAATAAAAATTAAGATATTTAGAATAAATATTTTAAATACTTCAAAGTTTCCAATTCCTTCAACAGAGACTCTTAGTATCTCTTAGTATGTGTACCTGCTAAAATCATCTGTTAAGCCTTAAGTGTGTTTGCTTTTCTAGGAAGAGACTCCCTGGCTTCCCTTAGTTTTGTTTTGTTTTTTGTTTTTGTTGTTGTTGTTAGTTTTGTTTTGTTTTTTTTGTTTTGTTTTTTGTTTTTTTTTGTCTTTTCGAGACAGGGTCTCCCTGTAGCCCCAGCTGTCCTGGAACTCACTCTGTAGACCAGGCTGGCCTTGAACTCACAAAGATCCACTTGCCTCTGCCTCCCAAGTGCTAGGATTAAAGGCGTGCGCC
>VZQC01014314.1:221670-240673 GCA_009823505.1 Rhizomys pruinosus
CCCTTTGGTTTTTTTTTTTTCTTTTTTTTTTTTTTTTCTGTATGTGTATGAATGTACTGTCTGCATGCAAGTTTGTGCACCCGTGCCGTGCAATGCCGCGGAGGTCAGAAGAGGGTGTCGTATTCCCCTGGAACTGGAGTACTCCTGGAATTGGAGTTTCAGACGGTTCTCGGCCGCCATGTGGGTGCTGGGGATCGAACCCGGGTCCTCTGTAAGAGCGGTCGGCGCTCTTAATCGCTAGGCCATCTCTCCAGCCCCGAAAATATTTTTTAAAGCGTAAATGCTGTGTCTGTTTTAACAACAGATAGATAGGTAGATGATAGAGAGAGAGAAAGAAAGAAAGAAAGAGAGAGAGAGAAAGAAAGAAAGAAAGAAAGAAAGAAAGAAAGAAAGAAAGAAAGAAAGAAAGAAAGAAAGAAAGAAAGAAAGAAAGAAAGAGAAAGAAAGAAAGAACCTCAGGTGGAGGAGACGCAGCAGCAGCAGCAGCAGCAGTAGCAGCAGCAGTGGCGGCGGCAGATGCAGAGGGGCTGTGAGTAGAGCTTAGGCATTAATGCTCCCTGAAAACCAGAGAAAAAGTGATTTGCTCTGATTCACAAAAAGCATTTTATTCACAGACAAGGCTGAGTGAGTATGACGACTGAAGAAAAGAGAAACAGATGGGCCCAGAGGTTGGGCAAGTTAAATAGTAATAATTATCTCCCACAGGAATGCAGCATGCTTTCAAAACACTCCCACAAGTGACCTAACCCACTGTCATGACAAGCCTGGGGTGGGAGGGTGAAAGTGGGGGGGGTCAGACTCCAGGGCTACAAAGAGAGTTGCCTAGATTTGACCAAGGGAGTCCTCCAGCTCAGAGTGCCAGAGAGAATACTTCTGGAGGTGAACTGCTTTGCCCCAAATTCCACAATTACTCATGAGCAGGGTGGGGCACCGGTCTCACTCTTAAGTCCCAGTGCTACTACAACAGGGATAACTTAAAACAGCACCTGAAAAAAGCTAAGAATAATTGCCTACTGCGTCAAAGAAAAGATCTCTATTGTACGGGAACATACCAAAGTTTATAATTTGAGGGTATAATTTAAACTTGAAAAAAATCCTCCCACCCCTACCTCTGAGGAGGAAAGGGGGTAAAAACAGAATGTGGGGTGAAAAGTCATCTGACTCACCCATGAGCTGGTGGAGAAGAATCTGTAAGCAAACACCCTGTGTTTATTTCCAGCGTTTGTCTCATTCTGCCGGGCTTGGCCGCCAGCCCACCCGTGTGCTGCAGGGGCCTCCTTTGGATATGTGGCCAGGGTTCTATTTTAGGAAGACAAAAGTAGCCTAAATCATATGGCTATTAAGCTGGAATTTAAAAGAAGAGACAGAGAGAGAGAGACAGAGAGAGAGAGTCTGTCTAACCTAGGGCAGCCTTAACATAATCCCTGTATTCTGATCTGTTCCAGAAAGAGCCAGCAAAGTTGCCTACGAGAAAAAACACATGGTCTCAGAGGTGAGCCAGGGACAGCCTCAGAGCTGCCAGGGGACAGGTCTGTGTGTGCTAGAGAAACCAGTTCCACAACTCATTGTGAATTCGAATTCAGCCCCAAGGGAAGTGAGCTAATGACTGGGGTGGTTCACCTTCTGCCCAGATGCGTCATGAAATCAACTTGTAAAACCTGGCTCCAAGAATACTTTTGGTCACCCAGATGTGGTTCCCGGACCTTCCACAGAGGAGTGAGTTCTCAGGCTTTCTCTGGCCTAGGAACAGGGCCAGTGTCCTGAGCCTGACAGCTGGTCCAGGCTGTGGTCAAACCTGCTGACAGCATCCGAATCCACCAGTGGCTGTGCTCCACATCTGAGACTTACGATTCACCAGCCAGTCTCTCCTCCAAACCTACTTTCTCACGCAGGCCTGAGCATGCAGGCCCCACAGAACCCAGGCTCTGAAGCCCAGACTTGTCTCTCCACCTAAGCACAGGCTGGGATTTTTGTCCTTATATCTAAACAGCCTTCCCCTCCCCTTAGGCTCAGCCTGATTCACCAGCTCCAGGTTTGAACCCTCTCACTCCAAGCCTGAGCTATGGTGACAAGTTCCTGAGATGGACTCTGCCTCCGGGATGCGGGTGTCTATGCTGGACCTTTAAATTCAGAGAAACAACCCCTCCTCCCCTCGCCACATTCCCACTCTGCCCAGCTGGCCCACGATGGTGAACATCACATGTTCTGGGCAATTCTGTTTAGCCTGGACCTATTTCTGTTCCCCGTCTCTTGTTCCAGGTCCCAGCTGGCACAGCTACTTCAGGCCTTTACTTCGGTGACCCTTTTTAGACCACAGCCACTCACATGCTTCTGACTCAACTTGTTTCTGCAAAAGTTTACTTCTTTGTCTCAGGTAAGGACTCCATGAGTGTACCCCTCAGAGATCACTTCAGGGTCCCTGCCTGTCTTCTGACTCAGTTTGGCCTTCCCCTTTTTCCCACACCAAGATTTCCTTGACCCTTCCCCCGGGGCCACTGCTCCTTCTTGAGCCCTGATCTCTGGAACCCATCCCTCAGCTTCTGACCTCTGCTGGTCTTGCCAGATAATCTCAAACTCACTTCCCTCCCTCCCCATAACCCCTGTCTCAGTGAGATAAGAACATCAGGGTCTAAGCTGGGCGTGGTGGCGCACGCCTTTAATCCTAGCACTTGGGAGGCAGAGGCAGGCGGATCTTTGTGAGTTCAAGGCCAGTCTGGTCTACAAAGTGAGTTCCAGGACAGCTGGGGCTACAGGGAGACCCTGTCTCGAAAANCAAAAAAAAAAAAAAAAAAAAAAAAAAAAAAAAAGAACATCAGGGTCTGAAGAGAATGGAGGTCAGGGAATAGAGAGCAGCACTGTCTCAGTGGAAACCTCGCAGGGCACTGAGGCTTGGGACTGTCACACCGGGAACTTTCTATCTGAAAATGGAGCGACAGTGAGAAGCCTGGAAATGCAGCAAAGTGAAGGCGTTGGAAGACGCTGAGCACGTGCACGGGGACAAGGTGTATGTTCCAGCAATGCCTCGGTCTTCCAGTTCCAGGGCCTTAGAAGTGAACAGTGGCCCAGGAGCAGAGGCAACCCTCAGACCTATGAGACAGACCCTTTTCCTTGTCTGCCAGACTCCATGGATGACATTAGCCACTGACTTATGGATGCGCTGCTGCCCCAGCTCTTCTACCAACAAACCAATGAGGCAGTCTACTCGAGTTTCCCCCATCGCCAGTGTCTCCATTCCCGCCATTCCTGGAAGTCAAGAAACAAGGCCCTGCCCCTTCTTCTACCCCTCCAGCTTTCACCATCGGGGACTCAAAACTTTGCCCCATAAGCTCAGCCCCCATTTGGTTTTCTTTTCCAGGAGACAGTTTTACTCAATGAGCTCCACAGTGACGTGCCAAGGAGCAAGGGCTGGATGCCTGGCCACGAGGGGGTGTTCCAGCTCAGCTTCCTGATGGTTATACGGCTCTGGAAGAGCGATTTCACTTTGCAACTCATAGATAAAGTTTCCTCATCTTTGAAGTTGAGGTGCCTGCCTCACTGCATGGTTACAAGGACTGCATGCATTAATTAAAGAAAAAATGGTTCTTCTTAGATAATGTGTGTGGTAATGCTACAAGAGCTCATTTATCAATCATTCACCCTGTATCTGTCTTCATTCTAAGTATCCTACATTTAATTACTTATTTTTCCTAAGCAAGCAAAACAGAGAAAGAAGGGTCACTCCAGCTTTTAAAATTGTTAGTGCTTTGGGGGCTGGAGAGATGGCCTAACGGTTAAGAGCACTAACTGCTCTTGCATAGGACCCGGGTTCAATTCCCAACAACCACATGGTGGCTGAGAACCATCTTTAACTCCAGTTCCAGGGGAATCTGACCCCCTCTTCTGACCTCTGCTGCATTGCACGACACGGGCGCACAAGCCTACATGCAAACAGTACATTCATACACATTAAAAAATAAATTAATTAATTAAATAAAATAAATTGTTAGTGCTTTTATCAACAGGGAAAGAAGGGTCACTTTGCATTTGAATTTAAATTATCATTAATATATATTAAATAATCCCTCATTAACAGAAGTTGAAGAACTTCTCAATTTCTGCTACTCCAAAGAACCCTAGCTTCTGTAAGTCTTGCATGTAATAAATATTCACAACTGGGAAAAATATAAGCCAAGTTGTCAGAGAATCGATCTCCCCATCAGAATCTGCAAAATGGTGTGTATGACTGACAATCAGGCCAGGCTCGGGCGCGGCACATGCCTTTAGTCCCAACACTTGGAGCAGTAGAAGCAGGTGGATCTCTGTGAGATAGAGGCCAGCCTAGTCTACATAGCAAGTACCAGGACATCTGGGGCTACAAGAAGATAATAAATAAATAAATAAATAAATAAATAAATAAATAAATAAATAAAATGACAATCAAAAAATACCCAGGGGGCGTGAAGATGCCTCTCACACAGAAACATTGTGTTACAGTATAACAGAGGCAGGATTCTGTATGTATCTTTTGACTTAACATGAAATCATGAAGTTTCCATGTCCATTCACAGTATAGTCTGATTCTGTGTGCCTGTGTGTGTTTATATTGTATGTGTACTTGTATGTATGCAGGTGCATGTGACAGTGTGCAGTGTATATTGAGGTCAGGGGACAAGCTCAGGTGTGATTCCTCAGGAGCTGGAGTCCTTGTATTTTTTAGGTTCTCCCACAGGCCTTGAGGCTCACTGGTTAGGCCAGTGACCTGCCTCCACCTCCCAGTGCTGGGATAATCAACGCATGACACCACACCTGGCCTTTTCATAGGGACTCCAGGGATCGAACTCAGATCCTCTCGCTTGTATGCCAAGCACTGTATTCACTGAGCCATTTCCCCAGCATCAGTAGAGTCTTTGGAATCATCATCTCAGTGACTGCAGACTAATGCTTTTAGTTAAATTCCCATAACTGAACCGACTTCACTAGTGGATAGTGGTGGCTTTTTCCTATCGTAAATGATTCTCTGGTACTCATCTTAGCACAAATGCCTCTTGCTTTAAGATTATTTCTTAGGCTAATTCTCAGCAGTAGGGTTAGTAGATCAAAGAAGCAAACTAAAGCTTTCCAAACTGACTGTTGTTTCTATCACTTCATGCTCCCCTGAAATAAAGTTAGTAGAGCACGCTGTCCGAGGGACTAAACGTTCCTGGGGAAAGCAGGAAGATAAGAGGAGAAATGAACATTTGCTGCTGTGTCAGCCATCCTGTGTGGTTCAAGTGGACTGTTTGAGGAGCTGCCAATACAGCTTGCCTAGGATTGTTCCCACTGTTATTCTTCAGGCCACGTATGAAGATGTCCACCACGAAGTACTTTTGAAGCTTTGTTTATGCTGTCTCAATGGGTCCTCACAGCCGTGCTCGCTCTGAGAAAGATGTTTTCATCCCATTTTCTCTTTTTTGTTTTGTTTTGGTTTCTGTTTTTTTTGAGGCAGGTTTTCCCTGTAGCCCCAGGTCACCTGGAACTCACTCTGTAGACCAGGATGGCCTCGAACTCACAGAGATCCATTTGCCTGCCTCTGCTAGGATTAAAGGCGTGTGCCACCACGCCCGGCTTAAAGACAGTTCTTAGCCACCATGTGGGTGCTGGGGATCGAACCTGGCTCATCTGCAAGAGCAGTCGGTGCTCTTAACCGCTGAGCCATCTCTCCAGCCCCACATCCCATTTTCATAAGGAGGATGGAGGAGCTCAGAGAGCCGCAGTCCCACAGCTAACGAACAGAGGAGCGGGAACTAGATGCCCTGTCCCAGCATGCTCTCTGCCCCTCCTTCCCCTCTGCACAAGTGTGCATTGCCGGTTTCACCTTCTGCTCTAAATGGGTATAGTGAATGCTGAGAGGCAGCCAGGGAGGAAAACCAACCATCAGTGCCTCTCTAAAGATGATCACTCTCACCCCTATAAACCTTTCCTCTTTTCTTTCTTGCTGGTGACAAGTATATTAATTCTATTTTGTGTACACAGAGAGAGAGAGAGAGGATTCCATGTAATCCGAGCACTCCTACAGCAAGATGGAGGTGAAACAGGAGAACCCTGAAAGTACTCAAGCCAACTAGCCTGCCATATAGCAGCAAAACAGAAATCCTGTCTCAAACATGGTGGAAAACAAGAACTGACCCCTAAGGCTGTTTTATGACCTACACACACATACACACACTCATACACACCATGCCATGCATGTATGCATGTGTCCGCACTCACACGTGAACACACACATAGAGATTTTAAAAGAAGGTGGGGCTGGACAGATGCAGAGGAACTGAGTTTAGTTCTCAGCATCCGTGTTGGGCCGCTCACAACCACCTGCAACTCAAGCTTCAGGGGACCTAACACCCTCTACTGGCTTCTTCAGGCACTGCACTGGTGCACATACACACAGACACATATACACATAATTTAGAATCCTAGCTGCTCTTACAGAGGACTAGGGTTTAGGTCCCAGAACCTACATGGCAACTAACCATCTGTAACTCCAGGATCAGATGCCCTCTTCTCACCTCTGTGGCCATTGCATGACATGGGAACACTTACATACATGCAGGCATAGCACTCATACACATAAAAATAAATAAAATGTGTGACTGGAGAGATGGCCTAGCGGCTAAGAACACTGACTGCTCTTGCAGATGACCCGGGTTCGATACCCAGCACCCACATGGTGGCTGAGAACCATCTTTAACTCCAGTTCCAGGGGAATCCGATGCCCTCTTCTGACCTCTGCGGCACTGCACGACATAGGTGCACAACCTACATGCAGACAGTACATTCATACACATAAAAAAGAAATAAAAAATAATAAAATAAAATGTTTTTTTAAATAATAAAAGTCTAGATTTTTTTAAAGATAAAAAAGGAGGAAGAGAAGCTGAAGGAGGATGAAGAAGAGGAAGAGCAGGAGGAGGAAGAGGAAAAGGAGGAGGAGGAAGAAGAGGAGAAGGAGGAGGAGGAAGAGGAAGAGGAGGGGGAAAAAGAGGAAGAGGAGAAAGAGAAGGATGAGGAGGAGGAAGAAGAAGAGGAGGAGGAGAAGGAGGAAGAGAAAGAGGAGGGGGAAAAGAGGAAGAGGAGAAAGAGGAGAAGGAGGAGGAGGAGGAAGAGGAGGAGGAGAACAAAGAGGGTTTCTAAATTGAGGATCTGGCACTATCAAAGACAAAGGCTGGTCAAATGTGCATAGAAGCTAAGTATCTTTCTTTTTTTTTTTTTTCTTTTTTTTGGTCCTTTTGAGACAGGGTCTCCCTGTAGCTCTGGCTGACCTGGAACTCACTATGTAGATCAGGCTGGTCTTGAACTCACAAAGATCCACCTGCCTCTGCTTCTCAAGTGCTAGGATTAAAGGCATGCACCACCACACCTGGCTTCTTTCTTTCTTTCTTTCTTTCTTTTTTTTTTTTTTTTGTCTCTTTCGAGACAGGTCCGGCTTCTTTCATTATATTTTCTTTGCTTTATGTGCTATTAATCGCTGTCCTTGAACCACCGAACTGCCTTCCTGCCTCTGCTCTCAGAATCCACGAGGTCCACCACAACTTATCTGGCCTGGCTTCTTTCAAAAAGATAATATTCGAACCTGATATAGTATAATCCTTATAATTTAATATTAAATATGTTAACCAAGTGTTATCCGGCGAATTGCGAAGCATAGTTCTTCAGTGGCCTTGGTGGTTTAATCCCGCACATGGAACCTAGATCCAGGTCGAGAGCATACAGGTTTCTAGTCAACGGCAAGCCGGTTAAAGAGCAAGCTCCAGGCCAGCTGGGACAAAAGGGAGACCCATGTCTCAAAAGACAAAAAAAAAAAAAAAAAACAGATATCTCTTCTGAAAACCATTTGATCTGACTAAAATAACCATTTTGCACCTACCAATACAAATCATTTAAACTCAATGCAATATTATTGGCCTTTTTCATATGAAATCAATTTGTAATATTTTCCATAAAATGTTTTATTAAATATTGTCTCTCAGATCAGGTATGGTGGTACAGCTTTTAATCCCAGACTCATGAGGGCAGAAGCACGCTTTATCTC
The DNA here is from genome assembly GCA_009823505.1 of Rhizomys pruinosus. Classification (NCBI taxonomy): domain Eukaryota; kingdom Metazoa; phylum Chordata; class Mammalia; order Rodentia; family Spalacidae; genus Rhizomys; species Rhizomys pruinosus. Next base: position 229,718 of record VZQC01014314.1, read on the forward strand.
GTGTGATCAAGGCCAACCTGGTTCCAATAGAGAATCTCCGGACGTTGGCGCTACGAGGGACCCTTTCAACAAAATAATAATAAAAGCCAACACAAAACAATATAAAATTTGTCGTCAAACACAACTAAATTCATAAAATTTTCAGATGGTTCGGCTGTGGTGTTCATGCCTTCATTCCCCACACTTGGAGGCAGAAAGCAGGTGATCGCCATGAGATTCAACCCCAGCTGTCCTACAGGTGAGTCCAGGCCAGCTGGGACTAACGGGTAGACACCTGTCTCAAAAACGTACAAAAAAAAAAAAAAAAAAAAAATATCAGAATATAAAATAACTGTGAATGTAAAATAACTATAAATATAAAAAATAATTTTCTTAGTCTTTTTTTGAGACAAGGTCTCCCTGTAGCCCCAGCTGGCCTGGAACTCACTATGTAGACCAGGCTGGCCTTGAACTCACAGAGATCCACCTGCCTCTGCCTCCTGAATGCTGGGATTAAAGGCGTGTGCCACAACACCCAGCTACATCTTGAGTATCTTAGCAACCAAGAAGAGGATAGAAATGAGGCTTCTGTCAGATGGGTGTGAACACAGAGGGGCTGGCCCCTGCGTAGACCAAGGATGCCAGACTTGGTAAGATGACTGGGTTAGAAGCCACTGATTGGTGTGACAGATGGGCTCAATGACACCAGAAGCCAAACCCTGCTGTGCATAAAGCTAGGTAGATGGTTCATTTGTCAGACATCTTTCAGGTGCAAATGACAGACACTTGACTGGTTAGACCTGAAGGGAAATTACTGACCCTTAGCTGAAAATTCTAGAAGTAGTCTCCAAGTATAACTGAATCCAAATACTTAAATTGTGTCACCAAAAAATAGTCCCAAGGCCGGGCATGGTGGTGCATGCCTTTAATCCTAGCACTTGGGAGGCAGAGGCAGGCGGATCTCTGTGAGTTCAAGGCCAGCCTGGTCTACATAGTGAGTTCCAGGACAGCCAGAGCTACAGGGAGACCCTGTCTCAAAAAGACCAAACTAATAATAATAATAATAATAATAATAATAATAATAATTGTCCCTTTCTCTTTATTCCAATTCTTTCCATCGTGGCCACCAGCATTCCACGTTTATTTTGTACAGAAATTCAAGTAGATGCAAATACCTATTTCTCAATTGTCCCATCAAAAATCTTAGTGTTAAGCTGGGAGTGGTGGCACATGCCTTTAATCCCAGCACTTGAGAGGCAGAGCAGGTGGATCTCTGGGAGCTCATGGCCAGCCTGCCTGTGTACATAATGAGTTCAGGCCAGCTGGGGCTACAGAGAGACCCTGTCTCAAACACACACACAAACAAACAAACAAACAAGTAAATCTCAGTGCTGCTGGAGCCAGAATCTTGGTTCCAGAAACAAGCACGATCAGACCTGGGGAAATACAGCTAAGTGTTCATCAGACCTGGGGAAATACAGCTAAGTGTTTGGGCATCTGAGCAAGACAGGAGATATAGTTCTGACTGGAGATGCCCTGAAGAAAAGACGAAGCAGATTACAGAGAATTCTTACCAAAGGTTCCTTATCCAGGACCTTCATGCAAATAAGTGGCCCAAGTTTACAGAGAGTGTCAGATCCTGGCTGGTTGAAGTCTGAGCTAAGCTTGCTTGCAAGCAGTCCCTTTGTCAGCTTTGGTCCCTAGGGTAAGGCAGGTTTCTAGGGGACTGACTCCACCTTGCATCTATGTTAGTAGGCTGTGTTTCGAGCTGTTTTATTTTTAACTCTGGGGTTGTGTCTGAGCCCTGCATCCTCATTTATGTCCTGTTGGGCTCTCTATAAAATTACAAAATCAGTGTGATAGCTAGAGTTCACCTTCCCAGCATCACCTTTTGGTGGTCCCCGATAGTCTCATTAGGACTGCCTCTCAATTATCCCAAATAGGCTCCTGTGCAGACCATCATCAGGCTGGCCTCTAAACCCACACTCTGCTCTTCTCCCTGCTCTGTAATTGGGATCTTGGTCTATGTGAACACATCCTGGGTTCTTTCCCCTGGGTCTTCCTTTGGTGTATTTTCATTGAGATGAACAAGAAGAGACAGAGAAAGGGAGAAGAACAAGGTCAGGCATTTCCCTTCCCCGGCCCCTTTTGCAAGGCTCTGCATGGGTGTGGGTCAGCTGTGCATCAGTCAATAGTCACAGGTCCTGGCTGCCTGAAGTTCTCGTTCTCTCTTTCTTTCTTATTTTCTCTTTTTTCTCCTTCTCAATCTTACCTCTATGACCCTGGGATACTTCCAATGCCCTACCATGAGTTACCCCCACACACAAATTGTACTATCCATTATGATTTTCCTATCCTCTGCTGATACCTCTGGGGAAAACTTATTTGATAGCACAGTCTGAAAATCAATCCGTTTCTAGGATTTGACTGACACAGTGAACACATCTATCCCTAAATCAGATCTATGCTTCTCATTGGACAGGCCTAGGGAGCAGGCCTACCCTTGAACTAGGTCTGAAATCAGCTCTATCTAAACCATAGGTATTGAGGAGGAGATGTCCAGAGGAACAGGGAGAAATAATCTATGATCACTATATTTAGCAAAGTACTTAAGAAGGCCTTCTAATCATCAATATTAGGTGCACCATTCCAGGAGGTAAGGTAGAAGCTATGTATCAATAAGGACAGAGTCAGAGAATAACTGAATGCTGACACAGCATTCAGCTGCCTTCCATCCATATGTGCTCAAATCAATGCTGTCTAAAGACTCGGCCACTCATTTTCTGAGCCCTAGGTCTGTTGACAACTCTCTTCTGAAACAAATTGAAATTTCTATCATCGATTCACTTTGAAATATCATAAAGCAGCGTAGGCCTTGGCTGGCTAAGCAATAAAGCAAGTCCTCTTGGCAGCTCAAATGAGCAGCGCCTGACAGAAGGGCAGGGGACGAGGCATTAAACGTTGCCAAGAATGGACAATTTGGAAGCTGCCTAGTGGCGGGAGTGACAAGGCCAAAATCATAACTGCTTTGGAAAGAATGACATTAGTTGCAGGATAAACATAAAATGGGACAATAGCAGCCTCATTCAAGAGCTGTAGAACATTTATCCTGTTTCTCCATAAAAACCCCATCTCTTAGCAGGTATTTCTTTTTTTTCTACAGGGGAGAGCGCGAACGCAGTCCCCCACTACCACAAGTTATGTAGTCGAGTTTCCCGAATAAATCGCAGGGGTCAGCACATCCGGAGTGCAATGGATGAGCCTTGCCCCAGGAAAACCACCTTCGTGATCATGGTATCTTCCCTGCCAGGTAAGTATAGGGATTTCTTTTTATACATGGGTACCCTGGTTGTGAGTGACTGGGTCAAGTGGGTACGAGTTGGACCACTACTCCAGGGACCTCGGTCTTTTATTACTGATTTGCTCATTTACCATTAACCAGAAAACTAGTAATACAGATCTTACTGCATCCTCCAATCCTGTGTTTTCGGGGGGCCTCCCCTGTCCGACCAGGCATTTTTAATGAAAAGGTTGACAATGCCCAGTGCCATATCCAGGGTCCTTCACTCTCCATGTTGCTTCTCAGCCAAGACTCAGGTGCCGCTCCAGTTGGAGTTCAGGAATATATTTTCTCCGGGACAGGCCTCTTGACCCATCGCTGCCTCTCTGCATCCCACTACTGATGTCCATTAGGATGTAATTCCATCCTAGTTACCTTCACCATGAAACCCTTGGATGTCAGCTTTGCAGGGCAAAGAAGTCTCAGGAAGTTCTCTCGTCTCCAGAGCTTAGAAAATGGAAGCTAGAAAAAGCCAAAGGCCATTGAAAATAAAATCTCTCTTCCACGTCTGGTGCCCACCCTTGGGTATAACGGAAAGATCGTGAGCATTCGAGGTAAACAAATCAGTGCTAAGATTAAAGGCGTGCACCACCACACCCGGCTCAGCATTTAAATTTTTTAATGGGGAATGGCAGGATGGCTCAGCTGGTAAAGCACTTGCCTTGCAAGCCTAATGATTGAGTTTAATTCCTAGAACCCACAGAAAGGTAGAAGGAGAAAATGTAGTCTACAGAGTTGCCCTACACACACACACACACACACACACACACACACACACACGGTACACCCCTCTACAAACACATGCTCACACATCATACACACAAAATAATAAAAATAAAGACAAAAACAAAATAAGATATTGAGTGGTCAGAGTTGAAGCATCTTTGATTGGTAAGTCCAAGGACAGTCCTGCTATCAGGGACCCATTGAAGTAAAAGTTATCAATAAACTTAGAAGACAGAGTTGTGTAGTACAGACATGACAGATGAGATTCATCTCAGGAGCCATCTCGAAATGGCAGGAGATCCCTGGATTCTGAAGTACATGTGGACCCTAGAATAGATTGCCCTGGCAAAAGAGTAGAAGAGGAGGATGCGGGACCAAAGACCGATTGAAAGACTTTAACTTGAAAGTTGGCTCTCCAGGGAAGGAACCTGTGTTCACTCTTGCTTCAACTATGGTGAGAAGCCCCTTCCAGAACAAAGAAAAAGGAATACAGCATGATCTATGCCTGAATGTATGTTCACAGTTCTGCCTCTCATGACCTTATAGCATAAAGAACCCAATCAAGATATTTGTGTTACAGGGGAAGGAGAGATGGCTCAGCAGTTAAGAGCACTGGCTCCTCTTGCCGAGGACCTGGGTTCAATTCCTAGAACCCACATGACAGCTACAATCATCAGTAACTCCAGTTTGAGGAGAGTCCAACGCCCTCTTCTGACCTCTGCAGGCATTGAATGACATAGGTGCACTTACAGACATGCAGGCAATACCTTCATACACACAAAATAAAAATAATGAATAAAATATTTTTTAAAAAAATATATAGGTTGGGGCTGGAGAGATGGCTCAGCGGAAGAGCACTGACTGCTCTTGCAGAAGACCCGGTGTCGATTCCCAGCACTCACATGGTGGCTAAGAACTGTCTTTAACTCCAGTTTCAGGGGAATCTGACACCCTCTTCTGACCTCCGTGGCATTGCACGATACGGGTGCACCAACCTACATGCAGTCAGTACACTCATACACATAAAAAATAATAAATGAATTAAAAAAAATATATATATATATATAGGTTGTGGTGTATGAGACAAAGAAACTGAACTGTAAAGGAAAACTAATAGAGGCTGTAAAAGGTTGGGTCTTGTTTACTCTTTGAGAACTATCTCATGGAACTAGGTTGTCATGGTTAATCCTGGGTGTCAACTTGACTGGACTAAGGAACAAATAAGAGAAAAGGGTCTTCTGATTGGACCACCTCAACCCGGATGGCCCACCCCAAATGTGGGTGTTACCTTCTGCCGGCAGGCAGTATTTAAGGCCACGGCAGCGGGAGCTGGCCCCTTTTTCCTTCTTCCTGCGGCTTGCCTCTCTCTCATTCTGGTGAGTTTGTCTTGCTGCTGTGATCAACCTTTCGGATCCCAGCATGTACTGAGACTGGCAGATCTCCTGGAATCCATTCGGGCCTTAGCACTAGACTGGGACTCCTGAGACATCCAGCCTTGCGGACTGAGCAGTTCCCTGGATTCCCGGCCTCTCCAGTTCGGCGCTACTGTTGAGCTCCGTCACGTGAGCAAATCAATAAATTGTATATAGTTATATATATTCATCCTGTTGCTTCTGTTTCTTTAGAGAACCCTGACTAATACATAGGTGCTGGCACAGACTGCTTCCTGAAGGAAAGAAACATCTTGCTGTCTCATCTCTGCACATAGCACCTGCAGCACAATAGTTAGCAATTTAAAAAACACAATTTCAGTGACTTATAATCTCAAATACATATTTCTCAGTCTGTGGATTGGATACATTTTTATCCTCCTTTCTCCTCTCTCCAAGACTCAGGAAAGAAGAGTCTGAGACATACTTTGCTTGTGGCAGAAACATTGCCCAAGCCAAATCGGGCAAAGGGGGTTCTTTGTCTTGTTCTGGTTTGTTTGTATGCACATATGGATTCACATATGGATTTGCATGCCTGTGTATGCAGCGTGGAGGCCAGAGGTGGGTGGGTGTCTTTCGCTATGCCTCTTCTCCATATTTTTTGAGACAGGGTCTCTCACTGCACCTGGAGCCTGCTCTTTTAGCTAGACTGATAGATTGGCCAGGGAGTCCCCCAGATCCACCTGTCTCTACCACCCCACAGTGTTGGGGTAACAGATGCACACCACTGTACCCACTTTTTACATGGGATATGAACCCAGATCCTCATGCTTGCACACCGAGCACTTTACCACTGAGCCACTCCCTAGGCTCCTATGCTAATACAGCATTTCTTCCCATATGCTAGTGGCCAAAGAAACACACTTCAAGTTAGCAACAAGCATGAAGAAAGAAATACCATCAATGAGGGTTGGAGGGGAAGGGATGAACATTTGCTCAATGATAATTCACTGTTCCAGGGTCCTGTGGAGAAGAGTTTTAAAAGACAGTTCTATGGTTAGTTACCATTACAGATATGCAGCAATACATTCTTGTTCATCCTGGTCTACATAGTGAGCTCCAGGCCAGCTGGGACTAAAAGGGAGACCCTGTCTCAAACATACAAAAAAAAACTTACAAAAGTGTCAGAACCATAGACCAAAGCAGCACAAGTGGGTCTGTCACCATCAAGAGGAACAGAAATAAACATATTTTTCTGAAAATGCTCCCTAAAACAAAACTCCCTCTGACATCTGAGCTTTGACTTGTTGAAGAAAACTTCAACCTTTGGAAGGAATCTCACCTTTGTTAAACTAAAAAGTATCCACTACAAATATAATATGGAATCTAATCTTGCCTAGCCTTCCAGGCCTTTATCTGTTGCTAATATTTGCTACACACACTCACATATAACTGATTGTAAATAATGGTATTATCCTGAATTCTGCATTACTCAGTCAACTGACAGCACATAGACTCCTGCCAGGCTACAGCCCTCTTCCATTCTATCTCCCATGAACATTCTCATATATTTGTCTGATTTAGAACTTGGTGAAAAGATATTTTTATCTAAATTTCATGCCAGAAAATATGAAGTCATGAAAACATACTGAAAAGGATAGTCATTTTTAACAAGATTTTAAGAGCCAGACCCAAGACCTATTGCCAAATTCAATGAAGAACTGTTTGGAGTAAGAACAGAACATTGCTCTGGGCTCGAGCCAGCTCTCGAGGCTGAAACGCTAGGACATCTCTGGCTTGTATAACCTCTCTGCCCTTGAAATGAACCCTGGAGGGAGGCTGCTGAGCCAGCATTAACAGCGAGATGAGAAATGTACTTCTAACTCATAGAAGTGTCTTAAATCTCACTCTTCAAGCTTACTAGTAAGGGAGAAGATTCTTTGCAAAATAATTTTTAGACTAATTTTATATTTTATTTATGTGTGTGTGCACATGCTCACATCAGTGCAGATGCCTTCAAAATCAGAATTGGGGTGTCAGATCTCATGAGCCTCTCGACATGGGCACTGGGAACTGAACTCTGAACCTCTCTGCAAGAACAGTATGGGTTCTTAACCAACAAGCCAGCTCTCCAAATCCAGATTCTTCCAAATTAATAGGAAGTGAAAATTTCTCCTTTCCAAATACAAGGCACACTCTGGATTCAAGCAAGTGGCAGGCTTTAGATGTGGCTCAACGGTAGAATGCTTGCCTAGCATGTTCAAGTTCCTGGGTTCGAGTCCCAGTACTGCAAAATAGTGTTTAATGGAACCAAGATTTTTCCATTTCGTTTTCCAAAAAAAGTAATTGAAATCATAGACATTAAAAAAAAAAATAGCAGTGTTGGGGCTGGAGAGACGGCTCAGTAGTTAAGAGCATTGATTGCTCTTACAGAGGACCCAGGTTCGATACCAGCACTCACATGACAGCTAGCAACTGTCCAGGTCCAGGGGATCTAATGCCCTCTTCTGACCTCTGGGGGCATCGCATAGCATGGGTGCACTCACATGCATGCAGGCAATATACTCATACACACAAAATAAAATAAAAAAATAAAAATCTTAAAATAGCAGTGCTCAAAAAATCAAGAAGGATATCATCACTTCTTCTGGTGATGAAGGCTGAAGAATTTCTATGTGATATGAAGCACACAGATAAATATAACTTCATATATTTAAAAATTAAGTATAGCTGGGCGTGGTGGTGCATGCCTTTAATCCTAGCACTTGGGAGGCAGAGGTGGGCGGATCTCTGTGAGTTCAAGGCCAGCCTGGTCTACAGAGTGAGTTCCAGGACAGCTGGGGCTACAGGGAGACCCTGTCTCGAAAAGACAAAAAAAAAAAAAATTAAGTCTAAATATAAGTACTTGACCCATCGAGGCAAACATGAAAAGACAGTTAGTGCTGGGTTGAGCACATGCAGACACCCACATTACTTATTTAGGGGAGTAAGTATAAATTTCTACAAGAGGGCCATTAAAAACAAACAGCCAGCAGGAACACACATAAAAAGAGGAGGCTGGGGGCTGGAGAGATGACTCAGCAGTTAAGAGCACCAACTGCTCTTGCAGAGGACCGGGGCTAGATTCCCAGCACCCACATGACAGCTAAGAATCGTCTTTAACTACAGTTCCAAGGGAATCCGACACCCTCTTCTGACCTCCGGGGCATTGCACAACACAGGTGCACCTACCTACATGCAGACAGTACATTCATACACATAAAAAAATAATAAATTTTTTTTTAAAAAAGAGGAGGCTGGTGATATTAAAAGGCTTATATTTTAGTGTCACTTTCTCTTACATTAGGCCTATATAAAAACTAGCAGTTCTCGAGGCTGGAGAGATGGCCTAGCGGTTGAGAGCACCTACTGCTCTTGCAGAGGACCCAGGTTCGATCCCCAGCACCCACATGGCGGCTAAGAACCATCTGTAACTCCCAATTCCAGGAGAACTCCAGTTCCAGGGGAATCTGAGACCCTCTTCTGACCTCCGCGGCATTGCACGACACGGGTGCTCAGACCTGCATGCAGACAGTACATTCATACACATACAAAAATAAATAAAATTTAAAAAACAAAACAAAACAAAAACTAGCAGTTCTCAATGTGTAAGGCAGATGAGATAAAAGCTACTTTATTTGTTTATTTATGTATTTATTTATTTGGTCTTTTTGAGACAGTAGCCTCAGCTTTCCTAGAACTCACTATGTAGACCAAGCTAGCTTTGAACTCACAGAGAGATCCACCTGCCTCTGCCTCTGAGTGCTGGGATTAAAGACATGCTCCACCACGCCGGGCTATTCATTTGTTTGCAAATTGAAACAGAGTCTCACTCTGGACCCCAGGCTAGCCTGGAATTCACTATACAGGTTCAGGTTTGCCTCCAACTCACGGGTATGCTCCTGCCTTAGTTTTCCTAGTGCTGATATTACAGACAGGAGCTGCTAAAATAACTCTCAGAAACAAAAGATATTTGGCATCCTCAATGATTTGTTGTGCTTCATTTTGAGACAGGATCCATGTATTCCAGGCTGACCTGGAACTTGCTGTATAGTTGAGGATAACACCGAATGTATGATCCTCTTGTCTCCAACCCCACCCCCAGTGATGGGATTACAGTATACCACCATACCTGGTTTATAAAGTGCTCAAGATCAAACCCAAGGCTTCCTGCATGCTAGGCAAGCACTCTAACTACAGAGCTACATCTCCACCCTTCTCAATGATTTTTAAAAGTGTAAAATGATCTTCAGACTTAAAATAACAGTAAAGTAAGGACTCTTTACCCCTAATCAAGTGTTTTCACTTCCATGTTTGCCTTGATTAGGGGTAAAGAGAGGAAGAGGTTGGGGTGAACGCTGATGGCACCCCAGCTGCAACCCAAGTGAGAGGATTACACCAAGGAAGTCATTTAGCTCTACATACTACTTGAGTAAACTTCATACCTTTTTATGAGTCTAAAGTCCTGAGGGAATATGGACACACCTAAAATCGTTAATAGAAGCTGGAAGTGATACCTTGAAACAGGTTTGGAAAATAGATAAAAGAGTTCCCACAAAACCCATTCATACAGGGAGCCGCTGGCCTGCCCCCATACAATTTGAGAAAATGAATAAATAACCTATAATAAAAAGTAAGGAAAATCATCGCTGTCAGTTTCTGACTCCCTGCCCCTGAGGAAAATACCATGAGTCCATAACTGCTTCCTCTTCCCATGCTTTGGGAGCTGCAATACCAGGCTCTGGCCTGCTGTGGAGATGAGAAAGCGGTGATAGGAAGGGTTTCAAGACACAGGCAAAGCCTCCTGGCAAAGATTCAGATTCTCACAGATGATGCCACTTAAGCATCTCGTCCTCTATTTAGTCAGTCAGAGCTAAATGTACTAACCAATGCCTGGTACATTCATGGACAAGAAAAGGACGGTGTTTAAGTAATGCAGGTAGGAGAGCGGTACGAGACAGCGTTCCTTTCAACCTATCACAATTTTTCTTTTCCTTTTAGGAATGACTTCTTGTTTTCAATCTGGAAAACAAATTATTACCTTACCGGTGACAAGGTTAGACACAGCAGCACATTGATAGTGTTTCATTAATTGTGAGAACATGCTAATCATTCTACTCAAATGTTCGTGAAATGGTTTGACTTTCTGGGAGAAAAAAAGTCAATACAGTTTCTTTGAAGAATGCCAAAATTAACTGATTTCTCTGTCTTAATTCTGATCATGTAATTTGAAGTTTTCAAAAGCATGTCATTTGTGGAGTGGCGGGTCTTTGGAGAACTAGAAAAATGGCCAATGGTCCTCACTGATAGCACACTCTCATAGTTTCTTATATAACTGCCCCCTCCTGGGCATGGTGGCACATGCCTGCAGTCCCAGAGTTTGGGAGGCAGAGGCAGGCAGATCTCTGTGAGTTCAAGGTCAGCCTGGTCCACATAGTGAGTTCCAGGACAGCTGTGTCTACAGGGAGACCCTGTCTCGAAAACACCAAAAAAAAAAAAAAA
>VZQC01014314.1:243923-260951 GCA_009823505.1 Rhizomys pruinosus
GATTATAAAACGAACAAAAAAAAAAAAAAAAAAAAAAAAAAGCACTGTAAATTGATGTAGGCTTTGGCTTTGGGGAGTATAATTTGGGGTACAAATTTAATACTCTCTAAGACTTAATGTTTAAACCACTGATTCCAGTTAGGACTCCAGCAACAAGAGGATACATTATACATGAATGCATGATACATACAAAGGACATTTATTGTACTATAGTTTCTCCTGTTGAAAGATTAGAAGCGACCTTCCCATAAAGGAACAATAAAATGAGGGGATCATTATGCTCCTGTTAAAGAGTTTATATGCTGGCCTTTCTTCAAGCCACATGAATAAAGTCAAAATGTGTTGCTGGATAATTTACAAGATACTTAAATCAGTTACATACATTTGTATGTGTATACAAAACAATAGACCAAATCTCCCAGTACTGGGGAGATAGAGGCAATTGGATCTCTGTGAGTTCAAGGCCAACCTGGTCTATACAGTATTACAGTAGTAATGATCTCTAGTGAAATGTTTGTGGTTATAGGTTTGGGAGGTATTATTCTCTCATTCAAATTCTCTCTCTCTCTCTCTCTCTCTCTCTCTCTCTCTCTCTCTCTCTCTTTCTTTCTTTCTTCCCACACATGCTTCTGAGAGCATTGGGCAATGGTACCACATATATTTGAGGTACTTAACTATCATACCCTATTGTTGACATCCGTATCCTGTACAACTATCCACACCGATATGCCTTTCATCACAGAAATTTAAGCAAGATTTACAACAGAAGTTCATGTAGTCACAGAGCACATCTTTGAGGCAAGGCTATAATTCCAAAAAATACAGACATAATAAATGACTTGCCCAGATTCTCAAGTCAGGAAATGATCCAGAGGCAGGAATCCACTCTCGTACAAATAAATATATACACTGGCTCTCAGTGCAATGCTATAAATAACACTCCCCTGGCATCTCAGTCTCTCTTCAAGTAATTGAGTGTTTAAATGACTTGCAAACCTTCACTTTGGCTTTAAAAATTGCTTATGTCTCAGATTCTTTTTAAAGGGATGGCTTTATAAAGTTTAACCTTCTCAAGAAAGTCAAGTAAGATTAGTTTTCACCTTCTATAAGAGGACAACTCTAGAACATAGTGTTTTTTCCAAATGACAGTTGTGATAATATCATTTTGCCTAAGATCAAAAACTTAGCAGGAGAGCTCTCTAATTGTTACCCTAATTCTGAAAGCTCTTTTAAGGAAGTACGAATGATAACTGATCAAGAACACCAATAAAATACTTGACTTGTCTAATACCCGCCTGTACAACCATCGAATTCCCTGAATCTCAGATCCTCGTTTGTAAAATAGGAATACTTCCTTGCTTAACTACAAGGTGTTCTGGTTAGCTTTCTATTGCTGTGTCAAAAACACTGACCATAACCAACTTGGGAAGGAAAGGGTTTATTTCACCCACAGCTCATAGTTCATCATGGAAGGAAGCCAAGGCCGAAGCTCGGGGCAGGAACCTGGAGCACAGACCATGGAGGAGTGTTGCTTACTGTGTTGCTCTCTGGCCCATATCCAGCCTGTTTTCTTATACAACACAAGACCATTTGCCCAGGAGTGACACCACCCACAATAGGCTGGGCCCTCCCAGATCCCTCAACAATCAAGAAAATGCCCCCACGGACTTGCCTGTAGGCCACTCCAGGGGAGGAAATTCCTCAGTTGAGGTTTCCTGCACCCAGGTGTGTCAAGTTAACAACTAACTATCCAACACACATGACTTATCTCAAGATTCAAATAATAGACTGTAAAGGTGCTCTATGAAGTGCCAGATCTGTTAACGTTCGTACTTAAGAGTTCTTCATGTAAGTATATTTCCTATCCCATCCTCAAAATATGAAAACATCTGAATTGCTTGCTATGTTCACATCCATTGGGACAGTGGGTGTGTGTTTGTTTGTGTGTTGTTTGTTTCTAGATCAACAGTTCTCAGCTACAAAATCTAGAAAAGTATGTGAAATATTCAGGGTTTTTTGGGGGTTTTATTTTTGGTATTTTTGAGACAGGGTCTCCCTGTAGCCCCAGCTGTCCTGGAACTCACTCTGTAGACCAGGCTGGCCTTGAACTCACAGAGATCCACCTCTGCCTCTGCCTCCCAAGTGCTGGGATTAAAGGTGTGCACCACCACCCCCAGAGTATGTGAGATTTTTTTTTTACTCACTACAGCATTGATCACTCTCTTTTTCAGCAAGGAATGTCCCTTCCTTCCATTTCTGTTCTTATGACCCTACTCTTGCTTAACTGAAGCCACAGCTGGATTAAAAGGTGGGCATTTAGGCAACTGAACAGTTGCTGAAATCATCTGCCTATAAAAGGATGCTGTTAATCCTAGCACTTGGGAGGCAGAGGTAGGTGGATCTTTGTGAGTTCAAGGCCAGCATGGTCTACAGAGTGAGTTCCAGGACAGCTGGGGCTACAGAGAGACCCTGTCTCGAAAAGACCAAAAAATCCCAGAAAAACAAACGATGCATGGTATCACTCATCTGTGGATGCTAGTGCCAATTACCCAGTTGTAAGTATTTCTTGTGTAGGGCCCCCTGAGCTTTTGTACAAAGCAGTTGGGCATAATGCATTTTGGAAACAACAACAACAACANGTAAACAACACCTACCTTGGTTCCCCAGTCCTAAGGATGCTTGGCTGCTGAGCCCTCCATCTGTGGTTTGTCATCTGTGCGTGATTGTTCTCACTTGGTTACAGGCTCTCCCTCTCTGCCAGATAAGTACCGACATGCCCGGGAAATGATGTTGCTGCTGCCCAGCCACCGGGACCGCCCAAGCAGTGCCATGTACCCAGCAGCCATCCTGGAGAATGGACAGGTAGCAAACCCTGCCACTGATTCACTATCTTCTGCTACATGTGTTCTGGCTTGGGCTTCTCTCACTGCATTTGCTGAACCTTAACATGGTCTTGCATGCCTCCCTCTTTCTGCTCTAAGAAGGTTATTGGACTCCTGGATAGGGAGGACAGTGAATCTGAGGACCAAACATACAGACAGAGTGCGGGTGTGGGTAGAACAGCAGCAGGGTTGGAAGCAGATTTGCTTGTGTGGCTGTCTGTCCCCCTTTTGTGAGGACTGTTTGTGTAGTTCTCCCACCTGGGGACCTAGACCAGAAAGTAACACTCTCCCCTGTGCAGTCTGTCCCTGTTCTTCTATACAAGCCTATAAAAGTTATCTCTGAGGAACTGTCCTAGCCTCAAAACATCAGGAGTTTCTCAGCACCTCCCTGGCCAGGGCAGTGGGGAAGCAGCTGATGGAGCTGTCCATCAACAGCATGGGGCCCTACTGACCCAGGGGCTGGGCACTGGCCTTCTTCTTCCCTCAGTGCTAACCTGGAGCTGGATGGAGCTCTCTAAGAGGTGGGACATGTCAGTGCTCAGGGGCCAGGTAGTTTTAAATCCTATCCGTGGGTCTCCCTGACAGAAAGATGCAGACAGATAATCAGAGGCCACTATATCCTGCACAGGGCAACCTGGAAGGTTCTCAAATGTCCACGGAGGTGCTCAGATCTAAATACCCTTGGACTGTCTTACTAGTGTTCCCCAGGGCTGTTGTGGAGCTCTCAGCACATCTGGAGCATGATACATCTCACTGCTTCAATATCCTCATCTCATCTTGGAAACATCCTGACTCTTGGGGTTCACGATACTGCTTCCCAAGATGTAGCTGACTGTTTTTACACTCTATTTTTCTCCTCCCCTCAGCCACCAAACTTCCAGCGGGCCCTGTTTCAGCAAGTAGTTGGAGCCTGCAAACCCTGCAGTGATCCCAATCTGTCTATGGCTGAAAAAGGTATTTTTTCCTCTCCAGGGCCTCCTCAGTGTTTGTCCCATCTTGAGTGTCTGAGTCTTGTCCCTACACACCAACAAGGCAGAGCTGAGTCATACCCCAGTGTCGATGTCTCTCTACCAGTCCATTGTGCTGTCCAATTCCTGAGTTCACTGCTTAGCCCACATCTGCTCTGGGTCCTGTTTATCTGTCCACCTCTCCCCAGGACCCAACCTCAGGCTTCTGGCTGAGCTTGAGCTACTGTGAGCTACCGTGAGCATCCACTCCCCCTAGGTTCTTCCTGACTGACTCCAGAAGTTAGTATGCCTGATGGTCCCTTTGGGACTTCAGGGCATCTCCTTGGAGCTCAGAATGGATCTGTAGCCAATGAAAAACCCCAAAAGGAATGGAAAATATATACTAAAGGGAATTTCCAAAAAGTTTCTCCAGGGATATTTCTGGGTGCTTTGGAGAAGTCCAGTCATTCTATAGCCACTCTGACCAGCAACTACTGTGAGTCCATCTATCCTGCGAGGCTATCAACTAGACCGTGCCACTGAGAAATCCCCCCAGAACTGCAGCTGTTTAGATGGCAGCATTTAACCTGTTCTATTCCTGCAAACTGATGTAGCCTGACCCCTATGAAACCTCAGCACCTGAGTTAATTTTAACATAGAGCAATGCTGAAATGGGGACATTGTCTAGCTCTTCTGCTAGAACCTAGAACCTAGAACCTAGAACCTACCCCCATTCTCCTCTCCTTTCCAACCGTTGTGCTCAGGGCACATTCACTCCGCACCAGTATAGCCCATTGTCCTTTATCCCATCAGAACATATCTGTCCAAAGCTGTCATCATGTCATTGCATCTGCTTACCAAGTGATGTCTACTGTCCTCATTATCATTGTTCCCCCTTGACTGTCCTGGAAAACAAGGACTTCTGTGTCTACTTTAAGGCCACCAAGCACTGGATCCCAAACCTCACTTCCCAGTGGGCATTAGTTCCAGATGCTCACTCACAAAGGTCCTACTTCCTAACCTCAAGGCTCCATACCCTGAAAGCATGGCTTCTTGGTGTCCTATTTGTATGACCCAAAACAAAGGTCCTTTTTGGCCAGGAAGGCCAGAATCCACAGTGGGGTTTCTTCACCTGAGATGCAGAGCAGTTTCAAAACTAGCCAAGAGTCTACACAGGCTCAGGCTCAAATGAATGTTGGTGATCAAACCAGGATGCTCCATCGGCTGGACAGAGAAGAGCTTCAGGCCTCAAGCCACACGGCAGCAAGGAACTGGACGTGCCCATCCTAGGCGTGTGAGGGAAAGAGGATTGTCTTGGAACAAAAGCTGAGCCCAGAGCAACCACATACATAACCACAAGGTCAGCATTTAGTGGCAACAAGTTAAACAACTGACTAGCAGCAATAGACAGGCCAGGTTTCTATCTGGATCCTCTTCTCACCATGTCTTGTCTGTCAGGGTCCTGGATCCCGTGAGAAACCTACCTCTCCCTTACAGGTTGCTTTCTTTGCCAGACAGCAACACCCAGACCAGGCAAGCCTGCCCTCAGGCTAAGGGCTATGAATTGGAGACCTTAGGCCAGTGAGTATCGTTATTGATGCTGACAGGTGATGGACATAGTGGGGCTTGCTCTTCTAGGATGCATCATTCTCTTAACCATCCCACATGGCAAAGATCCACTGGCTTTGCTGCTCCTAAACGTCAGACTACGGAATGACCCAGATCTATGACTTCTGGTTCCCAAAGAATGGCTCACCCAGACACCAAAACTTGCAAACCATTTCAGCCTGACCAGCTTTCTTCCTCTGTAACCTTTTTGCCCTTTGGATTCTTAGGAATAAACTTTTATAGTTCCTTCAAGTCTTCAACAAGTTAGGGATACATCTGAGACCTTGCGTTGTCAGATCCCTTTGGAAAAGCTGTTCAGACTTTCCTCTAAGCTACTTCTTCCCTGAAGTGGCTTCCAGTGGAGATGGCACTAAGAGAGTCTGGGTGCTCGGGACCAGAAAGTTTCTGTGCATCTTGGAGAACTAGGGCAAGGATGTTCCTGTTTATTGGCATAAGGCTTTCTGAGATGAAAGACAAGAGAAGAAACATGTGATAGTCAAAGGAAGGGAACTTTGAAGAAAAGAGCAGTCAGACGAGCCCAATATCTAACACCCTTTAACTCTAACCCTCCATTATGTCTTTCCTGCTATCAGCCATCAACTATATCATGAGACTGAGCAATCCTTATAACTGAAGCTGTTTAGATAGTAGAGTTTCGCCTTGTGCTATGCTATAAGCCCATCCCAGACTGATGCCATCCCTTTATCCCAGGAAGGCTTCGGACCCAGTCCCTTTGGCCGCATCCCTCAAAGGCTGGCTCCGGCTCCTTCTGTTTAGAGGGCTCTAGCTCCCATCAGACCTCAGAATTTTCTAAGAGTCTAGGCTATAGGAAACCAAATCCTGGACTCCCTTTAGCTGCCACTCCCTTAAACAGAGCTAGTACCAGACACTTGGACCGTGGCGACCCTTCCCTGCTGTTAACAGCTGAAAGGCTCCATCAGAGAAAAGGCATATTTCTTCTTGCTCACATTGTTCTCTGGGAAGAAACTGATTTTTAAACAGGCTTTCACGGTCCTTTCCCCCCCATGCAGAGTACCAGACCCCGGAAACTGCAACCTCTGTCTTCTCTCCCCATTTCCAAAGATCTGTCACCACAGCTGTACCTGAGATGCCAGCACTGAGGCACTGGCCTTCTTCCTGAGTCTGGAGCTCATTCTGTTCTATACTCATGGGTTCCATAGACTTCTGTCTTCTCAGGAAGCAGTGGATCCACTTAGCCTGGTCTAAAACTCCAAGGTTTTATAACTTTACTCTTGTGCTTAAATCCAGTCAGTGGGCATAAGAGCAACAGGGACAGGTCACAGTTTAAGTACCACTGCAGACCATTATGGGGCCAATCTGGGAGGCAGCTCCTGCCATGCTTGCCCAGAGAGCTCTCAAAGGACATAGTCTCTGCCTTCCATTCTGCCCTGTTTTTCCCACAGGGCACGTGCAGAAGAATCCTGACCTGACTCTTGGCTTTGCTGAAGAGTTCTATGGCCGATGGATCTCTGTTTTCCTGATCTCTTTGGCTGTTCTACTCTCCTCTCCTGTAGTCTTTGCTTTCTCTTCTCCTGGCAGATCCCAAAGACTAAAGATCTTCACTCGTTATTACACTTTCTCCCAGCTTCGTCCTAAACACTCTTCTAACAGCTCATTTCTGTTACCACCTTTGGCAGCTTTAGTCCCTGGCCACTACTCACCTCTTTGGGCCACAGTGCCTTCCTTGGCCAGTATTTCGAGTTCCAGAGCCTGGCATGTCACTCATGTGCTAAATACATAATGCACACCTGGAGAAGCCACGGGCTGAAAGGCAGGCTTCTCCAAGTGGGAAGCTCAGGAAGTAATCTCCATTTACTCATCTTTTTCCACCCTTCAGCGGTGCCAGCAGCCCCCAGCAGCTGGAGCCTGGATAGCGGAGCCCAAGAGGCCCAGCCCTTCCTGTCTGCCCACATGGGGCATATCCTGGTCCCCCCAGGGCCTCCCCGAAGCCTGCTGCATGGTAAGAAGTCCTACAGCTGGTCCCCTAATCAGTCCCTGGTCTCAGACTGCTCAAGGGCTAAATCGACAGCCATGTAGGCCATCTGAGCCAAGGAAAAAACATCCACACTACTACAGAAAGGATTCTGCTGAGCCTTGGGGTCACTAAGGTTTCTAGTCTAGCAAATTAGCTCAGTAAGGCCATCCCGCCAGGGAGGCTGAAGACAAGAGCAGCTGTGCCAAATATCCGCTCACCAGCCTGCCATCACCCGCAGTGGACTTCTGCCCGAGGCCTACTGCTTCCATAGGCTCTGAAGCACTCAACTTTCCTGGCCTCCTGTGTGAAATGGGATTATTTTACCCTAGCAACCTGTTTTTTGCAGACTATCAATATAAGGAAATGTTGTGCTGTGCCCTTCAGCCCTGAGGTATACTCACGGCACTTTCCCACAGCTGACCAGTGCCCAGGAAGGCATGCTGCTGAGCATCCTGAGCAAGGGTCCCCACCTGAGGCCCTGCTTCTGTTCCCTTTTACAGGTCATTATTCCCTACACTTTGACGCCTTCCACCACCCTCTGGGTGATACCCCCCCGGCTCTCCCTGCCCGGACCCTGCGAAAGGTAATGTACTGAAGCAACACTTCCTGCGGCCTCATCTGCTGTAGACTCTCCTCTGGGGCCTGCAAGAGGAACCCGCACCTCCCCCCCCCCCCCGCTCCTCTGTTATTGAAAGCCCAGGCTGACAGAGCTGGGGTGGCCAGAGCCACACATGAGCTGCAGGTGCCAATGCATCCTGCAACAGGGAGATGAGAGGGTCTTGTAGACAACACATAGTACCAAGAGTTTGTGGACAGTAGGTACTGAGAAACTTTGGTGCTTTCTGCCAGGACCACAGGCTCACAACACACTGTAGTCCAATAGCTAAATAAATGTCCCTGTGGTGGTTTATAGAGTATTTAAAAAGTAGGGTTTCCTATAAACAAGAAATATTAAGTACTAAAGTTTTGTGAAAAACTCAAGAAAACCTGAATCCTGTTGTTAGCTTAATTTTTCTAAAATTGGGGAAAAGACTGAGTCTGTCCCGGGTCTTAGCAGCAGAATGCCTTCATCTGATCTGTGGCCCACCAGGGTTCTTTGTGCCCTCCCTCAACTGGCCTGATGATCCAACTCCCCTGTCAGTAACAGACCACATGCAGCCTGGACTTGGCCCTAGGATACATCAGTGCCCATCAGCCAGGGCAGGGTCATTTATTGGCCCATAGAAATACAGATTCTGGGGCTCCACTGCCTTGTTTTGGGGGATTACTGGGGGGGGGGTTGTTTCTGAAGAAACAGACATGAAGCTGATGAGGTTCTAAAGTTCATTGATAAGCAAATTCTTGGTCTCCACATGGCAGGCCAGTCTGCCTGTCTAGAGAGAGGGATTCTAACATACCCACCCTTTCCTTCGCACAGTCTCCTCTTCACCCCATTCCAGCCTCCCCTACAAGCCCCCAATCGGGCCTGGATGGCAGCAACTCTACGCTGTCTGGCAGTGCCAGCAGCGGTGTGTCCTCCTTGAGTGAGAGTAACTTTGGGCATTCCTCAGAGGCTCCACCTCGAACCGACACCATGGACTCCATGCCCAGCCAGGCCTGGAATGGCGATGAAGACCTTGAGCCACCCTATCTCCCTGTCCACTACAGTCTCTCTGAGTCTGCCGTCCTCGACTCCATCAAGGCCCAGCCATGCAGAAGCCACTCAGCCCCAGGGTGTGTCATCCCTCAGGATCCCATGGACCCACCTGCGCTGCCACCCAAGCCCTACCATCCCCGCCTGCCAGCCCTAGAGCAAGATGAGGGTGTTCTGCTTCGAGAGGAGGCTGAGAGGCCAAAGGGCCTACACCGCAAGGCTTCCCTGCCTCCTGGGAGTGCCAAGGAGGAACAGGCCCGCATGGCCTGGGAGCACAGCAGCCGGGGGGGGCAGTGAGGGCAGAGGCAGCTGCACCACCACCTTCCATGAGCAGCTTGTCCAAGTACGCCAGGTCTGGAAAGCAAGTCCCTCCCAGGGAGCTAGAGGGGCTTGGCACTCAGGAGAGAACCACCCCGAGTCTCCATTCTACTGCCGTGAACTCATGTATTGCCATGTTCAGAGGCCACGGAGCTGAATGCTTGTGGCTTTCTTTTATTGCTTTTTTTTTTAATGTTTCCATTTCTATGCTTTTTCCTTTATGCAGTAGTTGCTTTCTTCCTCCTGCAGTTCCAGACCACATGGAGCTATATGGAGACATTGCACAGACAGAATTGCTTTGCAGCATTGCAGGGCCCAGGCCCTCCCTCCAGAGTAGAGATGCACAGAAGAATGGAAATTGCACTAGGGACCTCTTCCTTTGCTGTATGGACAGAAAAGTTCATGGTTCCATTCAGGGATTGCAAGGACCACATGGACTACATGTCACAGGTGGACAAAGGGGCCACAAGCTATTTTGCACAAATGCTTGCCCACCTGCCCACTCTTCCATCCAGGAGTGTGCAACTGAAAGGCTGGTCAGGCATATGACTGGCCTGATTGCATGCCCAGGGCACACTGCCGGGCTTCCATGGGCTAGCCTTGTCTCCTGTTCCTCTTTGAACTTTTCTCATCGCTTTGATTTCTGACCCTTTGCTCCTTTCCACTTGAAACACCTCATGACTCGCAGAAGCCTCCCTGGCAATTGGACTTTCGAGGGTTGTCTCCCACCCCCCTAGGGCTTGAATGGAGTGGAGCTAGAAGGGCTGTTACTCCTGGAGTGAGCTAGGCCCCTTCCCTTGTGTTAGAAAGAGCTGGTTGTAAGAGTGAGGCTGGAGTATGGCAGGGGCCTGAAATCCTCTAAGCTTTTACAGGTGGCCCAAATGCCTGCCATTAGCTCCTGAATCAGGGATTTTTCAGCACTACCTCTGAGCTATGGGGTTGGCTACCCAGCCTGGCTTCCAGGCCCTGAGGAAATGTGGTCAGGTTCAGCAAGGTCTTGGGTTACAAGCGTGGGAGGAAACCTCTCCTCTTGGAAGCAGAAAGCCACACAGGTAAAACTGTTATCTTCCAAGCAGCCAAGTACAGAGCCCTCCACTCCAAACCCATAGGGACCACCACTCAGGGTTCGGGGAGGGCAGAAAGGCAGTTTCTCAAACCTCCCCAGTCTGTTAGGCAGGGCACAGTGGTGACTTTATAGGAAATTCTTTCATGTCAGGGCACTGATTTTCCTCCTGGTATCATGATGGGGTACGGTAATATTTTACCAGGGTGCTTCTAAGTTACTTTTAAGAAATAACTGACTTGAGACAATTTACTTTGATTTGCTTGCATTCACATTAGTGATGGCCATAAGACTGCCTTCTCTTTGTCGAGCAGGCGTGTTGCTCCCCAGCTCCCTTTCCTCTTGCTGGCCTTCTGGTCTACTATGGCCAGGTTCTGGGCCCTGGCTGCTCATCCCTTTTCCACAGTCCCTTTCCAAAACAGAGACGACTATTGCCAGGGTAGTTTTCTCTTATGAACAAGTTTAATCAAAAAATGCCAGAAATAACTATGGAACAAAAAAGAAAAGGTCCATCTTTTCCTCAGAGTGTATGTGTCGAGGGGGGAGGGAGGGGGGATTACACCAGTGTTGGGCTTTTCTGATACCATGAGGATCATTCCAGGCAGAGTAGGGCAGAGACTGCCAAGGATATAGGCCAGTCAAAGTAGCCCTCAGCCCAAGGGGGCTCACACTTGCTCCTTCACCCAGATTCACTTGTAGGCTCTCTGGGAATCATCTGGGTTCAAGATTGAGGGTCAGTGGCTTATGCTTTTTTTTTTAGGCAGGGCAGCTTTAGATTTCCAGGCACATCTGAAACTAGGCAGTCATCACACATGAACATCTACCTTCTCCACTTGGTGGTACAGGAGGTAGGGAGGGGAATGTAGGTAGGGTCCTTGGGCTTGCTATATGCAAGGTAAAATAAATTTGTGTTGTCCCTCTCCATTTTCCCCGAACTGGATGAAATGGACCCATTCCAAATCCTTTTTATTGGTAAATCAGCCAGTGTGAGGGAAAATGGGAGGTCAGAGATCAGAATCCTTTGAAAAGATTGTGAAATACTGATTTTCATTCTTTCAAGCTAATTTGTAAATACCTATTTGAATGCTGTGTATTTGTACAGGAATTTGAGCAAAAAAATGTATAGAGTGTGATGTCTAACTGGTAATCAGCCCTATAAATGTGTTTTTAACCTCTGGCATTTCTGTGCTTATTTTAAACAAGAAATTTTATTGTTTGTGTATTTTCAGTCTTAAAGAAAAAAACGATTTTAAAAACCTTATTATTAATTGTACCAGAGAAAAGTTAAAGAACAAAATTTGTACCAGTGTCCCAAGAGGTATTTTACTGTATATACTGTGGTAGCATGTTATACATCCAACAAGTCATGTGAATTTTAGATGTACATATCTGCCAACTGCCTTCTCTCCCCTTTCCCACTCCCCTCTTGACTGCTGTGATGTGAATTAAAGATGATACCTGATACTGATCCACTGATTTCACTGAATGGGAGCAGAAGTACCCTATCTCCAACCCTTGTCGCTGGGCTCCAAGCCCTTTTAGCTCCAGACACTTTCCTGCTCTTGCTGTTTCCTGTGTTCAGTATTCAAGCCTTAGTCAGGGCTGTCCATTCAGGAGGCAACATCTTCCAGTGTTGGAGCGTATGCCTCCGCCTCAAAGAGTTGTGGACAAAAAAACTTCCCACGCTCCCAGGCCTCCAGTGAGGTGATCCCACGTGTCCGCACGTGGCCTGCCCTGCCAACACTGCCCCTCCTAGGGGACCGCCGCCGTCTTGGTCGGTTCGCGCTCTCTGGTAAGGGAACTCTGGCACGCACGTATATCGGGACACTTCGCTTAGATCCGGCCTTGGCCCCCCTAGGCATGAGCCTAGTCTGCCAGAGGGGGTTTGGCACTCTGCCGGTACACATTGGAGCACCGACAAGGATTTGATGACTCGTCCGGGGGGCACCGTCCTCGTTGGGAAGACCCTGATACCAGCCCGGTAGGAAGGCGAATGCGACAAAAGAGAGAACGTGCTCGAGGGCCCCTTTATTGGAACTTTGCCCACCTTCGGATGAGGAGACTCTCCAGGGCACTCTGCTGGAACCTGACCACCTAGGAAGAGACTCTCCAGGGCACTCTGCTGGAACCTGACCACCTAGGAAGAGACTCTCCAGGGCACTCTGCTGGAACCTGACCACCTAGGAAGAGACTCTCCAGGGCACTCTGCTGGAACCTGACCACCTAGGAAGAGACTCTCCAGGGCACTCTGCTGGAACCTGACCACCTAGGAAGAGACTCTCCAGGGCACTCTGCTGGAACCTGACCACCTAGGAAGAGACTCTCCAGGGCACTCTGCTGGAACCTGACCACCTAGGAAGAGACTCTCCAGGGCACTCTGCTGGAACCTGACCACCTAGGATGAGACTCTCCAGGGCACTCTGCTGGAACCTGACCACCTAGGATGAGACTCTCCAGGGCACTCTGCTGGAACCTGACCACCTAGCAAGAGACTCTCCAGGGCACTCTGCTGGAACCTGACCACCTAGGAAGAGACTCTCCAGGGCACTGTGCTAGAACCTGACCACCTAGGAAGAGACTCTCCAGGGCACTCTGCAGGAACCTGACCACCTAGGATGAGACTCTCCAGGGCACTCTGCTGGAACGTGACCACCTAGGATGAGACTCTCCAGGGCACTCTGCTGGAACCTGACCACCTAGAAAGAGACTCTCCAGGACACTCTGCTGGAACGTTGCCACCTAGGAAGAGACTCTCCAGAGTCAGCTACCATCCAACTCAGGGCTACTACAGCTGTGGTCTAGTGGGACCAGGATACATCTCCAGACAACGTAAGAGCTTAGTGTCTTACAGGGGATGCTGGCTTTCCAGGCATGCAGAGCACCAAAGTCACAGAACCATGGAAGGTTATGCCAAAGTTACCTCCCCCCAAACCCTGGGGATTAAGCCTTAAGGTCCCAGCATTTTAAGGTCCAATAACTCTTTGTTTCCTAATCCACTAAGATATGGTAAGTTATACCACAAGGTTCCACTACTGTGGGTGGAGTCCCAGTCTCTGCTTGTCTACCTTTGGTGGACTGTATCCTCTGAAACCACAAGCCAAATAAATTCTCCTTTAAATTATTTCTGTCAAGTATTAGGCCACTGCTGCGAAAGAAGTGACAAATCCATCCAACTTATATGTTTGTTTTTTTATTTATTTATTTTTTAATTTTACGTGTATGAATGTACAGCCTGCATGTAAATAGGTACACCCGTGTCATGCAATGCTGCAGAGGTCAGAAGAGGGCGTCGGATTCCCCTGGAACTGGAGTTAAGATGGTCCTTAGCCACTCTGTGGGTGATGGTGCTCTGCAAGAGCAGTAGGTGATCTTAACCACTGAGCCATCTCTCCAGTCCCCCAATGTATATGTTTGTATCTTGCACTTATGAAGAAGCAATTCAATGAACTTCATCACTGTGTCATCAAGTATACTAAATCTGAAACCAGGTAATTCATGGATCATGCTTTGGGTCAGGAAGCAGTGATCTATTTTAAAATACAAAATTTTTAATTTCTTAAATAATTATTTTATTTTATTATTATTATTATTATTATTACTATTATTTTGTTTTGTCTTTTCGAGACAGGGTATCCCTGTAGCCCCAGCTGTCCTTGAACTCACTCTGTAGACCAGGCTGGCCTTGAACTCACAAAGACCGTCCTGCCTCTGCCTCCCAAGTGCTAGGATTAAAAGCGTGCACCACCATGCCCGGCTGAATAATTATTTTTTTTTAATTTTATTTATTTCTGTATGTGTATGAATGTACTGTATGCATGCAGGTTTGTGCACCCGTGTCGTGCATTGCCACAGAGGTCAGAAGAGGGTGTCGGATACCCCTGGAACTGGAGTTCTCCTGGAATTGGAGTTTCAGACGGTTCTTGGCCGCCATGTGTGTGCTGGGGATCAAACCCGGGTCCTCTGTAAGAGCAGTCGGCGCTCTTAACCGCTAGGCCATCTCTCCAGCCCCTGAATAATTATTTTTAATTTCATTTATTTTTGTATGTGTATGAATGTACTGTCTGCATGTAGGTTGGTGCACCCGTGTCGTACAATGCCGCGGAGGTCAGAAGAGGGTGCTGGATTCCCCTGGAACTGGAGTTAAAGACGGTCCTCAGCTACCATGTGGGTGCTGGGGATAGAACCCAGGGCCTCTGCAAGAGCAGTCGGTGCTCTTAACCGCTAGGCCATCTCTCCAGCCCCAGGATCTGTGTAGTTTTAACTGATGGAAAATTGGACTTTAACTCTCTCCACAAAATACATATTAAACATGGATTTTTAAAAAAAATCTTTGAGGGCTGGAGGCAGGCAGATCTCTGTGAGTTCAAGGCCAGCCTCGTCTACATAGTGAGTTCCAGGCCAGCTGGGGCTACTGGGAGACCCTGTCTCAAAAAAAAAAAAAAAAAAAAAAAAAAAGCACCACAGGAGTTGGTATAACAGAGTGGTAGCTGGAATTTCAGGGACAACTTCCAGATCACCATTATAGAACTGGCGCAACACAGGCACCACATTTCTGTAATATAGTTCTTAGTCTGGAAGCTCTGCCATGATCTGAGTCAATAAAATCCAAGTCCTAATCCCTGTCTCTCATCACCCTTGAAGTTTAGGGACTGTGTCAGAAAAACAAACAAACAAAAACAAAACAACAACAACAAAAAACACTATTTCCTACTGGGAATCACAGATATAGCCAAAGTACAGTCTTCACCTGAGTGTGCACTTTTAACTTCCATATCTTCCAAGGTACACATTATGATCCAAGCTGTAAAGTCTTCTGGGAAATGTAATCTCTGGGTTCCTAGGCTCAAATAGTAAGACTTGCTATTAGCATTAAATCCTTCCATTTATGATGTCTGCCACAATTATACACCAAATTATTATTTTTTTTTTTTTTTGGTCTTTTCAAGACAGGGTCTCCCTTTAGTCCCAGCTGTCCTGGAACTCACTCTGTAGACCAGGCTGGCCTGAACTCACAAAGATCCACCTGCCTCTGCCTCCCAAGTGCTAGGATTAAAGGCATGCACCACCACGCCCAGCTATATACACCAAATTATTAAGTGACACAGTGCACCTGCCCACTTTGCTCCAGCCCTGATGTAAGAACCATCCTGGAAAGGATAAAGATAAGAAGATGTGTGTTCCCTTTGGTTATTACACCATTGAAACAATGGTCTTCAAGGAACTGGAATTTCTCCAGAAATCTGATACTGGGAGAAAGAAAGGTCTAAACCATGGCATCAGCCCAAGGAAAACTTGTCTCCCAGGAGATTTCACACAGCTCTGAGACCTCGTCAGACCACCTTGCAGAATACACAGGAGCCAGGATGATGAAGGGGCATCGAAGGGTAGGACCACACCTTGACCAGAACCTCTTATTAATGTCAGGACCGGATCAACCCAAGGTAGACTTGGTGGGAGATCACTGGACCTCTTTGTTGGTCTTCCCAACATGGCCACACTGAATAAATCTCCATTCTCTGGTTTTCACTATTACTTATCTCTGTAATTAGACTATTGAGGATGGATGAGGATGAGCTTAGCTCCTTTTTAAATATTTTATTATTTTTTTGCAGGGCATGGTGGCACATGACTTTAATCCCAGCACTTGGGAGGCAGAGGCAGGTGGATCACTGTGAGTTCGAGGCCAGCCTGGTCTACAGAGTGAGTTCCAGGCCAGCTGGGACTACAGGGAGACCCCGTCTCAATAAATAAATAAATAAATATTTTATTGTTTTTATTTTTGTATATGAGTGTATTGCCTACATATATTTAAATGCACCACAGAGGTCAGAAGAGGGCATCTGATTCCCCCGAAACTGGAGTTACAGATGGCCGTTAGCCATCATTTGGGTGCTGGGAACCAAACTTAGGTCCTCTACAAGAGCAGCCAGTGCTCTGAACCACAGAACCATCTCTCCAGGCCCAAGCACACCTTCTTAGGACTGTCAAGGGCCAGGCTTGACACTACTGACTCTGGTAATACTGACAACAATCCAGAGTAGCAGCCTGAGGCACAGGCAACTCACTCAAAGGTGAACCAGGGTTCATGACCTGATGAGAAAATATAATTGGTGCAATCAGATTCTTGTCTCAGGATTTGGGGTTGGGACAGTAAAGATACTGTGTCAGCCAGGGAACTTGAGTTTTTCATTTTTGTTTGTTTGGTTTTTGTCTTTTTGAGACAGGGTCTCCCTGTAGCCCCAGCTGTCCTAGAACTTGCTATAAAGACCAGGCTGGCCTTGAACTCACAGAGATCCATCTGCCTCTGCCATTCTAGTGCTGGGATTAAAGGCATGGCATGTGCCACCACATCTGGCCTTTTGAGAGGTTTTTACTCTAGCAGATTTGGAGTCAGAACTATAATGAGGAGTTATTATTATACATATGCATATCATGGAAAATATGGAGGTAAATAGCAAAAGTAATGCCATAAAGTGTTACAAAAAATTGCATTTGAAAAGGGACCCAGGAGTCTGTTTCCTTGTATATATAATACTTTCAGTACTACTTGAACTTATATTAACTTTTTTTTTTTTTTTTTT
>VZQC01014314.1:269378-301924 GCA_009823505.1 Rhizomys pruinosus
AAAAAAAAAAAAAAAAAAAAAAAGATATGTGACCTTGGGGAATGGAGAGATGGCTCAGCTGTTAAGAGCTGTTCTTCCAGAAGACTTGAGTTCAAATCCCAGCACCCACGGGGCAGCTAACAACCCCACTAACTCCAGTTGTAGGGAATCTGACACCCTCTTCTGTCTACCACGGCACTGCAGGACACGGGTGCACTTATATGAGTGTACTGCCTGCATGTAGGTAGGTGCACCCATGTAGTGCAATGCTGTGGAGGTCAGAAGAGGGTATCATATTCCCCTGGAACTGGAATTAAAGACAGTTTTTAGCTGCCATGTGGGTGCTGGGGATCGAACCTTGTTCCTGTGCAAGAGCAGTCAGTGCTCTTAACCACTGAGCCAACTCTCCAGCCCCCCCATAAAATAAATTTTTATAAAAGATAAGTGACTTAGGCTGGAGAGATGGCCTAGCAGTTAAGAGTACAGACTGCTCTTGCAGAGGACTTGGGTTCGATCCCCAGCACCCACATGGCTGCTGAGAACTGTCTTTAACTCTAGTTCCAGGGGAATCCGACGCCCTTTTCTGACCTCCAAAGCATTGCACTACACAGGTACACGAACCTACATGCAGACAGTACATTCATACACATACAAAATAAATAAATTTTAAAAATATTTTTAAAATAAGATATGTGATCGGACTTGGTGGCACATGCCTTTGATCCTAGCACTCAGGAGGCAGAAGCAAGCAGATCTCTGTGAGTTCAAGGCCAGCCTGGTCTACAGAGCAAGCTCCAGGCCAGCTGGGACTAAAGGAAGATCCTGTCTCAAAAAGACCAAAAAAAAAGTGACCATATATTGAAGAAGCATGTTAAGAAAAACAGAAGCCAGGGCAAGGAAGGGGGAAATGGGTCTAGATTTGATTGGGAAATTTTGTATGAAATGCACAAAGCTTCAATAAAAATTGGCTTTGGAAAAAGAAATCATAGAATAGTAAATACAAGGGGGCTGGAGAGATGCCTCAGAGGTTAAGAGCACCAACTGCTCTTATAGAGGACCCGGGTTCGATTCCCAGCACCCACGTGGCAGCTAAGAACCGTCTTTAGGCCAGGTGTGGTGGCACATGCCTTTAAAAAAAATAGTAAATACAAAATCCAATAAAATATACATTATTATCAATTATAACATAGTGTACCTAGATGAACGTGCTGTTTTTATATAAGCATACCCGCCAATTTGGGTCACCAGCAGCCTTTGCAAACGCAGCCAGTGTCTAGTAAGAAAATTTCAGCTCCATTATAATCTTGGAATTGCACTGTCACATAAGGAAACATGATTAACCAAAATGTTATTACATGGCACACAACTGTACTGGGTTATACTGAGAAGCCACACTTTTATATAGTGAAGTTAATGTAGAAATACATAAAACCAGCCGGGCGTGGTGGCGCACGCCTTTAATCCTAGCACTTGGGAGGCAGAGGCAGGCGGATATCTGTGAGTTCAAGGCCAGCCTGGTCTACAGAGTGAGTTCCAGGCCAGCTGGGGCTACAGGGAGACCCTGTCTCAAANAAAAAAAAAAAAAAAAAAAAAAACATAATACCATTAAAATATTTTTCTAATTGAAAAAAAAGAAAAGCAGAAGCTAAAACCCTTGCAGCGTTTGACTCCAAGTTGGGAATTTCCTATGGTTAGTACAGTCTGAAAAACATGATCCAACAATTCAGCCAATACCGTGGACTGTCAAAAGGATAAATTACTGTAAATGATGGGACCTGCAGTTGAGTGCTACCTGTACTTTCACATTGTAGCAATTTGGAAAAAGCCTTCCAGGTCTACAGGTCACACAAAACCTAAGTGTAAAGGCTTGAACCTGGCCGGGCCCTTCTGGAAAAGGGAGGGAAGGTGCAGAAAGATGGCTTAAAACGCCCAGATGCCTCAGCCCACAAAGTGAGGACCTCCAGGATGGACCCACTAACCTGAAGCCAGCCCCAGAGCTCAGAAGCCCCTGTGCGCCTCAACCTGGCTTAGGCTCTTAGTCCCGCCTCCCTGCTCAACGCGGATTGGTGACAGGGAAGAGCTCCAGCGCTGATTGGAGAGCGGCGGAGTCTCTCCTGCAGAATGTAGGGTTTGACTGCACCAGAGCGCTCTAAGTAGCTTCAGACCAGGACCGCTCCTGCAGCTAAGCGGATACCTATGCGGTGGCCCTGAGCCAACAGCGCCGCCCTGTCCCGCATCCTTCTGCCCTCTGTTGTCTTTCACATCCCTCCCTCCAGTCGGCGACGACTGGCTCTTGCAGGCCTCGGTTCAGGTGAGGAGCAGAGCCGCCGCGGCCCAGTCAAGCGCTCCGAAATGGCCGCCTTGGCCGCCGGCTTGAGCTGTCCAAAATGGCGGCCAGGCTCACATGGGGACCGCGGTGCTGCAATCGCAGCCGCGGCCTGGACCGTTGGTTGATGGAGATGAGGTCTAGAGGTGTCGGGCGCAGACCACACGGGGCGCGAGAAGAGTCCTGAGGCGCGGGTGGGCTGCGAAAGGAAGCGAGCCCCCGACATGTGGCTGCCCCGAGTCGCTGAGGGATGCTGGCCGCAGGTGGAGGAGACCCGGGAGAGAAGCAGGAGGGTCGGGCAGGGCTGTCCGGCCCCTTCTGCATCCCAGCCTGTGTGATTGGCCTGGGCCATCTCTCCAAAGGCCATTGCCCAGGGCAAAGGAAGGGCGTAAGGCTGAGTACCTGTCCTTTCCAGTGTTTCCCTTAGGCCATTTTACTCCAGGGAGTGCAAATTCCTTGTCCTCAAGCGAAGAGGGAAGGCATGCCCTTTTAAAAAGAAAACGAAGCTGCTTGTTCTTGATAGCAAGGGGACGTATCCTTAGCTTTTGGTGAACCAATGGCCCCATGAAGTCCTTTTTTGCCACATCCAAATTGAAATGGAAAGGAAAACCTACTGCTAAGGGACAAGTTTTTCTACTATTGCTGACTTTCTGTGTAACCCATTTCTGGTCCATTTCTCCACAAATGCCAACCCCTGGTACCAGACTGTTCTGGTGCCTGGAGAGGTAGGAGAGAATCCATGAATACACAAGTAGTAGGCATGTGAGCTGTACAGTCAAACTTTGGGGGCTGTCTTCTTAATTCTTAACTAACAAAATGTGTTAACTTAGCAAATAACAGCACATCTCTGTGTCTTTCTCTAAAGTGCACTCAATAATCCCAGCTTCTTGAAGGGTAGATGAATTAATCTATATGAGGAATTGAGCACAACAGATAGTAAACAACAGTTAGTAAATGTTAGTTGTCATAGGAGATTGATAAATGAAGGAACAAAATCCATTCTACCAATCATACAACATTTGTGTGTGTAGTTCTATTTTAGATTCAGTGCTTAGTTTCAGAGACATTGATGCAGAGCTGTACTTTTTTAAAATAGGTTTCATTTTTGAGGTTTTTTTTCATAATA
The DNA here is from genome assembly GCA_009823505.1 of Rhizomys pruinosus. NCBI lineage: Eukaryota > Metazoa > Chordata > Mammalia > Rodentia > Spalacidae > Rhizomys > Rhizomys pruinosus. The sequence continues at coordinate 272,810 of VZQC01014314.1, forward strand.
TTTCTATGAAGTCAGTGGGTAAGGAAGCATTTCAAAGCAACGAAACTAGCCAGGATTAGTGGGATGAAATAGTAGCATTTTTACATTACTGGATGTTAAACATTCTCTGTTTCTAAAAGCTTTGCTGTAGTGCAGAGTCATTGGTTGCCTATATCTAAAATATAGATGGACATCTGGCTTGTTGCAGTGTCTAATTGTAATTTTTCTCATTCTAGGCTTTTGGTTATTCCCCTTCCCACCCGATCCCTTAATTTTATTCTTTTGAAGACTCTACATTTCAAGCTGCTAAGTTGGAGAGAGTGATAACAAAAAGATTTATGCATCATTTCAGGTATCTTGCCTACTAGCTATTAACAGAAGCATTTTGATTCAGGCTGTAACAGGAGAATATAAAACATCTGTAGCCTCCTAAAGTTTAAATCAAAAACAGCGATGTTTGTAAAAGCACAATTTGTATACCTTTACTTAAAAACTTTAACTTCAAGCTTAGAAAATATTCATTAGATGTTCTGAAGTTTGCATTACTCTTCTAATTGTGATTCTTTTGTTAAATGAGAAAAAATCTATTAAAGTGAGTTATATTTTCTTCAGGTTCTGGTTATCAACTGTAGCACACAACACTAGGGAGAGTAAAGGTGTACATTGCTTTACATGAGACCTAATTAGGGTAGTGTTAATATATGTGTAATTAAGTTCAAAGAAATAGTACCTACTTTTTTAACTGAAATTTATTCTTCATTGTTAAATAATATTGAGCTATACTAGAATTCTGGGTCTTAGAAGACTTGGAACAGTGTGTATTTAATATAGCTCATTAGGATTGTTGCAGCCCTAAAGGGAGACTTCTGATGATATCACAGATCCATTTAATGGCAGTAGTTAATCAGAAGGAGAAAAGAAATTCCAAGATACTATATACCATGAGATACTGTTGGTAAATTATGGCCCTCACAGTCTGTTCCAGCACATAAAGTTTTACTAAAACAGCCATCCATTCTTTCAACTGTTGTTTATGGCTACCCTCGTGCTTCAACTACAGAGTTGAATAGTTGGCATCAGAGACTATATGACCAACAAAGCAAAAATTTTTACTGTATGTCCTTTTCCAAGATATTGGCCAACCCTTGCCATTAAACATATTTTTAAAGATCCCTTCCTTTAAAGTATACATATGAACACATAATTACTTGTTAGCTTAACTGTCTCCAAATGTTTAATATTCTCTAACGGGGTATTTTGAGAAAACGATGGTAGAAGTAGTTTTTCTTTATATTTATATAGTTGATTTAAATGTAAGTTTAAACTACTAAACTCATTTCTATAGTTTTTATTTTTATTTGATAATCTACCCTTAAAGAGGTGTGCCATACCTGAGAGCACCATGAAGTCACATGAGAGATCATCCAATAAAAGAGCTGTGATGTTCTGTCTTCGTTGATGCATGGCAACATTTACAAATTAACTGATGTGTGGCTATCTGTCATTTCTCATCTTCCCTGTTTCCTGTCTTATAAACACAACACATTTGTGTTAATTCACTTTAATTATAAATTAACCATGTTTTGCACCACAAATTCATTGCCCGTGGATCTTTTGCTGAAACAAGGAAGTCTTAAACAAGAAGTAGAATCATTTTGTTACCAAATTGTATCTGAATCAAGCAGTCAAAAAGTTGGGATATTGCAAAGTGAAGATGAACAGTTGCAGCCTTCAGTTCCTAAAAAATCAGAAGGTGAGCTTTCCAGGGTGAAATCTATGTCTGATTCCAATGACATAGCGACATTTAGTAAGAAACCAAAAAGAAGAAAATATGATGAAAGTTATTTGTCTTTTGGATTTACTTACTTTGGAAGCAGAGATGTACCTCATGCTCAGTGTGTATTATGTAAGAAAATTTTATCAAATAGTTCTTTAGCCCCCAGTAAGCTCCGAAGACATTTGGAAACTAAGCATGCTGCCTATAGAGACAGAGATATCAGCTTTTTCAAGCAGCATCTTGATTCACCTGAAAATAGTAATCCTCCAGCACCTAAAATTGTCAATACAAATAATGAAAGTGCTACAGAAGCATCATACAATGTAAGTTACCATATAGCCCTAAGTGGAGAGGCTCATACTATTGGAGAATTGCTTATCAAACCTTGTGCAAAAGATGTAATGATTCGGATGTTTGATGAACAGTACAGTAAGAAAATAGATGCAGTACAACTCTCAAACAGTACAATTGCACGTCGAATTAAAGATCTAGCTGCTGATATTGAAGAAGAGCTTGTTTGTAGGCTGAAAATTTGTGATGCGTATTCATTGCAACTAGATGAATCTGCTGATGTTGCAGGACTTGCTGTACTGCTTGTGTTTATTCGTTATAGATTTAATAAGTCTATTGAAGAAGACCTACTCTTGTGCGAATCTCTGCAGAGTAATGCTACTGGTGAAGAAATATTCAACTGCATTAATACTTTTATGCAGAAACATGAAATAGAGTGGGAAAAGTGTGTTGATGTGTGTAGCGATGCATCTAGGGCAGTGGATGGAAAGATTGCTGAGGCTGTCACCCTGATAAAATGTGTGGCTCCTGAAAGTACCAGAAGCCACTGCCTGTTATATCAACATGCCCTAGCAGTGAAAATAATGCCTGCATCTCTAAAAAATGTGCTAGATCAAGCAGTACAAATCATCAGTTATATTAAAGCTCGACTACAGCAATCTCGACTACTAAAAATTTTATGTGAAGAAATGGGTGCTGAGCACACAGCACTTCTTCTCAATACAGAAATGAGGTGGCTCTCCCGAGGGAAAGTTCTCGTGAGACTTTTTGAGCTTCGGTGTGAACTGTTGATTTTCAAGGATTCTGCTTTTCAACTGTTGGATTGTTTAACAAATTCATCTTGGCTGCTAAGACTTGCATATCTTGCTGACATTTTTACTAAATTAAATGAAGTTAATCTGTCAATGCAAGGAAAAAATGTTACAGTGTTTACAGTGTTTGATAAAATGTCATCATTGTTAAGAAAATTGGAGTTTTGGGCCTCATCTGTAGAAGAAGAAAACTTTGATTGTTTTCCTACACTCAGTGACTTTTTGACTGAAATTAATTCTACAGTTGATAAAGATATTTGCAGTGCCATTGTACAGCATCTGAGGGGTTTGCGTACAACTCTTCTAAAATATTTTCCTATGACAAATGACAGTAATGCTTGGGTTAGAAATCCATTTACAGTATCTGTTAAACCAGCCTCATTGGTAGCACGGGACTATGAAAGCCTGATTGATTTAACATCTGATTCCCAAGTGAAACAGAATTTCAGTGAACTTTCATTAAATGACTTTTGGAGTGGTCTAATTCAAGAATACCCAAGCATTGCAAGGCATGCAGTTCATGTACTTCTTCCTTTCACTACAATGCACCTGTGTGAAACAGGGTTTTCCTATTATGCTGCAACAAAAACTAAATACAGGAGAAGACTTGACGCTGCGCCTCATATGCGGATCCGACTTAGCAACATTACACCTAATATTAAATGAATATGTGATAAAAAGACACAAAAACACTGTTCTCATTAAAATGGAAGGGTTTTGCATGTCTCTTGGTAACTGTAAGATGAAAATAAAAGATTAGTACTGGGATTTTAAGAAACTAAAAAAAAAAATTTTTTAATTAAAAAATTTAAACATGTTATTGTTGACCATTTCTTTTCGTTGTAAATTTCATAGTCATAACTGAGAAATGATGATCCATAAAATAAAGTTCCAGTTCTTTAATACAGCGTTTTAGAATCTAGTCCCTCCCTGCTTTTCTGGCTATGCTTCCTCTGCGACCCTCCGGCTGTCTGAAACATCACACTGTTGTGTGCTTTCCGGTCTCAAAGCTAGCTCATCCTCATTTTGCTTTCTGGTGACTCCTGATTGCTTTTCTACTTGGACTCAATTTATAATGATGTCTTTCTTTTTCTGTATCTTTCCATTTTTACATACATGCATACATGGTTGCGTGTGTTGTGTTTCAATTCAATTGAATGATTTTCTTTCAGATGTTAAGACTGAGGATTTTATTCAGCTCTCTATTTCCATTATCTGGCAGAAGACATTACTAAATCTCAGTAAGGCGGGGATGGGGAACAGTTGGAGATGATAAAGGTGAATCGACAAAAAAAGGAAATAAAAGTTCCCTACTTCACTTACTGACATGTTGGCATGCATACACCATCTACAGTTTGGGTTTATTTGAGCTCAGCTATTCTATTGGCTAGAATTCAGTGTGACCCTTCTGCAGAAGGAGACTTCTGTAAAGTACTTGAAGATGACAATTTAAATTCCTCTATTCTTGGAGTGCTATAAAAGATACCCGATTGGCTTTAATCTCATTTATTGAAACTAATCTCCCATTTCAGGGGAGAAGGATATCATTAGGGCAAACTATAATAGTATAATGATTTGAGTTTAAGTGCCTATTTTATTTAACCAGCTATTTGACTACAGCCTTCTGAACTTTCTTAAAGTTCAATTTCTTCATTTGTAAAAATTATTTGATGGGTTATTTTGAAGGTTAAGTAAGAATATATAAAAACTTTGATCCAGCTGGGCGTGGTGGCCTGCCTTTGATCACAGCCCTCGAGAAGTGGATCTCTTGTGAGTTTAAGGCCAGCCTGGTCTACATAGTGAGTTCCAGGCCAGCTGGGGCTACAGGGAGACCCTGTCTCAGAAGGACCAAAAAAAAACCCACTTTGATCCACAGTAAGGTATAAGTTACCTCATATGTCCTCTCTGTAGCCAACCATGTCCCAGTTACATTTGACTCAACAGTTTGTACTTCTGAGTTTTTATTCTCTTGAGGAAACTCAATAGATTTCTAAGTCAAAGCATGTTCTAAGGCAAGATAAAGCACTTCTAGTCCAGGTTCCACCTCTAGTCCTGCCTTTGTCAGCTTGTTAAAGCGCTTATTTAACTGCCAGCCATCTTCTAAAATGTTTTGTATCTGATTATAACAGTACTGTACATCTTAGAGACACTTAAGTAGCAGAATTTAATCTTTCCCAAAGATAGTACTTTTGTGTGTGTGTCATTACCTTTCAGGCTTTTCTTTTTTTTTTTTTTTTTTTTTTTGTCTTTTCGAGATAGGGTCTCCCTGTAGCCTCAGCTGTCCTGGAACTCGCTCTGTAGACCAGGCTGGCCTTGAACTCACAAAGATCCGCCTGCCTCTGCTTCCCAAGTGCTAGAATTAAAGGCGTGTGCTACCATACCTAGCTAAAATTAACATTTCTTTAAAATCCCTTTCTCTAAATCCATCCAAAATGGGCCATCTATTTTAAAGTATAACTTTATTTTCTTATAAAAAAATACAAACATTTGGGGACTGGAGAGATGGCTCAGCAGTTAAGAGCACCGACTGCTCTTGCAGAGGACCTGGGTTCAATTCCCAGCACCCACATGACAGCTAAGAACCATCTTTAACTCCAGTTCCAGGGGAATCCGACGCCCTCTTCTGACTTCTGCGGCATTGCACAACACGGGTGCACCAACCTACATGCAGACAGTACACTCATACACATAAAATAATAATTAAAAAAATACAAATGTTCTTCCTATAGGAAATCTGAAAAAAAAATACAAATGTAAATTGCCATGTATAGAGTTATTTTTAAAATGCTTCATAGTTTCCCATATTTGCAATACTTTTATGTGTGTACAAATCCTGGTATTAATCATGCCCTAGTTTGGGAAGTGCAAAGCCATAATGCCTGTGTCTGGTACTTCAAGGCTGATAGCTAAAAGATTCCGTATGTGACTGCTGAACCTGAGCCCTGATTAAATATCTCTCCAGGATAGCTCCTTCCTAAAATGTCTTGCTTTCCAGTCCTTTTTCTGAACCATGTATTTTAGGAACCTAGATTCTTGCATTTAAATCCGATTTTATTAACTAGGACCTTGTTATCTACTTACTACTAGGCCTCTTTAAGGCTGACCCTGCCCCACTTGATACCAACTCTACAACTGTTCTGAAACCTATCAAGGTACTTATGTATAGCATGACCAGGGCTTTAGCATCTCAAGGTGGATCTGATAACTAACTGCTGGATGATAGACTGAAGTCCATACAGCAACTTTTAAGTTCCTCTAACCTAGTGCAGTTATAATTGAATCCCAAAAGAGAATATTCTTTATATTTGTACTTAAATACTACCCACCCTTCAAATTTGGCTCATTGTACTATGAATACCACAGTTAGCAACACTGTATCCCATTCTTGTCTACTGACAAAGTCCTTCAATTATCCTGAACAGTTCTAGACCCTCTGTCTCAAGCTAGAGGGAAGCCTGTGATAAGTCCTCCTAAACACACAAAAGAGAAATGGTAAAGGAAGGAGCAAATGTCATTTCACTTAATAGTAGAACTACTGAGTGATATTTTCAAGGCACCTACAAATGACAATTATAACTACCTTTCCTGTCAGTCCATTGAGAGTGAAGTTCTGCTGTATTTAACTCCAAGGACTTTCTTGGCTTTAATCTCTATTATTTCAAATAACTGGAATTGTGTAAATTTCTTTTTTTTAATTTTATTTATTTATGTGTATGAATGTACTGTCTGCATGTAGGTTTGTGCACCCGTGTCGTGCAATGCCGCAGAGGTCAGAAGAGGGTGTCGGATTCCCCTGGAACTGGAGTTACAGACGGTTCTCAGCTGCTATGTGGGTGCTGGGGATCGAACCTGGGTCCTCTGCAAGAGCAGTCGGTGCTCCAACCGCTAGGCCATCTCTCCAGCCCAGATTTCTTAATAAGGATTGTTTCATGCTACTTTTGCCTGGTAACCACACATAAAATAGTAGCCAAGTTTTCTTTGGGATCATTTGTAAAAACTCAGCAAATGTCTAATAATAAAAAAATGATCAGTGGCTTGGATTTTCTAGTTAAAAAGTGAAATATTAAGGTGAGACACAATGAGAAAGTAACTTTATAATAACCTCACTTAAACAGAAAAGACAAAAATCAGCATTTCAAGAGCTTCAGAAGCAGCATTCCTCTAATAAAGTCCTTGTTGCATTAAAATGCAATTTTATTATGCAAAATGAAACTCACCTACAATTTATAAGTTGTCAGCTATGGAAATGTAGGTGCCTGTAGAGCTATGCATGTTTCTTAGTTTCACATTTTGTTTTGTTTGTGAGTTAGGGTCTCCCTGTAGCCCCAGCTGGCCTGGAACTCACTATGTAGACCAGGCTGGCCTTGAACTCACAGAGATCTACCTGCCTTTGCCTCCTAAGCGCTGGGACTACAGGCATGTGCCACCATGCCCAGCTTAGTTTTACTTTTTTAAAGTTATAACTGCACTGTTAATTAGCACAATGGAAAGAATTATGGAGTTGGTATCAAGAGGCTTGTGTTCTGTAACTAACTGTCTTAGATTAAGTTCACCCCTCTCTAGGCCTTAGTTTATTTATTAAACAAGTTCCCTAAAGGCTCTATTAATGCAAGCGTAGTACCGACCTACACAAGACACTTTTGAACTTTCAAAGACTTCTGGTACTTTCAAAGACTTCTGAGATCTTGCAGTTTAAAGACTTGTGTATATTTATTAACTCTCTACCTTCTGTTCATTATTTCTTTGAGTCAGGGCCTCTGTAACCCAGGTTTCCATTGCTAGCCTAGAACTCTTCCTCACCCAGGAAAGCAAAACTGTCTGGCTTAAGAGTCTCTGTTTTAAGAGTAGGGAACCATATTTTGGACTTCTTTTAAAACTATATAGTGCCAGGATTTCTGTATAAAGAAATGTAGTATACTAGTCAAAGGCCTGTAATCCATAAAAATTCCCAAGTTTGCTTTTATTTCTATTTTTTAAAGCCAATTTTTTATTGAAGCTTTGTGCACTTCATACATTTCCCAATCAAATCGAGACCCATTCCCCTTTCCTTGCCCCCCACCCCGCCAGAGCTCACGCATTCTGCCATACACGTTTCTCATCTTTTTCTCAGTCTCTTTAAAAATTTTCGATGCAAGTTTACTGTTTTGGGCAGAAGTTCACTGTTTCAGTCAGTTCTTTGACCCAGTCTTTTGTTGTTGTTGTTTCTTCAAATTTGCATCACTCCAAAATATGACGTTATAGGTTTTAGCATCTTCAGCTTATGATTTTTTTTTCCTTTATTAGGCTGAAAGATGTCATGTTTTCCTTAAGGAATTGTTTGAAGGCTCCTCCTTGGCAAGCCCAGACAGACATCAGTCCTGCCCTTGTTCTCCACACTGGGGTCTTCCCTTCCCATGGTCACCAAATGAGGTCCAGTAAGCAAGATGTCCTGTCTTGGTCTTCCTGTACTGGCCTCCGTGATATAGCTTGGGCAGTCCAGCAATGGCAGTCTATACTCTGAAGAGGCTGAAACCACAGTAGCTGCTCAGTCCACAAGCTGGATGTCTCAGCAGTCCCCATCTGGCACTGAAGGTTTAGTGGATTATTGGAGAGATATGAGTCTTCAGTCCATATTGGAAGCTTGAAAAGCTGTGTCTCAAGGCTGGAAAGATGACTCAGTGGTTAAGAGCACTGACTGCTCTTGCAGAAGACCCAGGTTTGATTCCCAGCACCCACATGGCAGCTAAGAACCATCTTAGGCAGGGCATGGTGACGAACACCTTTAATCCCAGCACTCGGGAGGTAGAGGCTGGTGGATCTCTATGAGTTCAAGGCCAGCCTGGTCTGCATATGGAGCTCCAGGCCAGCTGGGACTAAAGGGAGACCCTGTCTCAAAAAGACCAAAGATAGCCGTGTTATACCCATGTAATAATTCACTGTAGGAAGTACTTTGGGTTTTTTACAGGAGCCTTTAAATTGCAAAATGTAGTCAGCGTAGTGGTGGATCTCTGTGAGTTCAAGGCCACCTGGGGCTACCTGGAGACCTTGCAAAAAGACCCCCCCCAAAAAAATAAATAAAATGCGGGGCTGGAGAGATAGCCTAGCGGTTAAGAGCACCAACTGCTCTTGCAGAGGACCCAGGTTCGATCCCCAGCATCCACATGGCAGCTGAGAACTGTCTTTAACTCCAGTTCCAGGGGAATCCGAGACCCTCTTCTGACCTCCACGGCATTGCACGACATGGGTGCACAAACCTACATGCGGACAGTACATTCATACACATACAAAAATAAATAAAATTAAAAAATAAAAATAAAATGCAAAATGTTAGTGTTTTCTATTTCAGATGATCAATGAAAAGGTTAAACACTACATGTTAGCCATGATATTTTTTTTAATGTGTATGAGTGTACTGTCTGCATGTAGGTTGGTGCACCCCTGTCATGCAATGCCACAGAAATCAGAAGAGGGTGTCGAATTCCCCTGGAACTGGGGTTAGAGACGGTTGTTAGCTGCCATGTGGGTGCTGGGAATTGAACCTGGGTCCTCTGCAAGAGTGTGGCGCTCTTAACCGCTGAGCCATCTCTCCAGCCCCAGCCATGGTATTTTCAATGTCTCAAATGCTTCTGAAGTGCTTAGAAGAGTGTTCCAGTTTCATTCGGCAACATTGATTGACTATTTCTTTCCTCAACCAAGCACCTATTTTAAGAGAGATGCCAGTGAATACATCTGCCTTCCCAAAAATTCACTTTTCAAATATATACATATATATATATAGTATGTGTTTATATATATAATGATTTATCAAAACACTATACTTTGACCAGATGGTTGTCATCAGATATTAAACAACCTTTTCAAAAGGGGGGGCTTATTCTGACAAATTGCATTTATTATAGAAAATTGGTTACTCTGAAGCCTGCAGTTGCTAGACAAGTGCAGTACTGTGCTGTCATCTGTGTGAGTCTTGAATTTCTGAGTCCTACTCAGTTCTCAATCTTTTTTTTTTATAATTTTTATTTATTTCTGTATGTGTATGAATGTACTGTCTGCATGCAAGTTTGTGCATCCGTGTCGTGCAATGCCGCAGAGGTCAGAAGAGGGTGTCGGATTCCCCTGGAACTGGAGTTCTCCTGGAATTGGAGTTTCAGACGGTTCTCGGCCACCATGTGGGTGCTGGGGATCGAACCCGGGTCCTCTGTAAGAGCAGTCAGCACTCCTACCCGCTAGGCCATCTCTCTAGCCCCTCAATCTTAACAAGTTGACTGTGAGCTAGGCAGTTTTCTCGTTCTTGAATATGTCATTAGTACAGCACTCTAAATTCTGCAACACCACTACCATGTACCTGTTATGTTTTGATCAGTTTTATACTCGAGAAAAGGTAGTCTCCTCAACTAAACTTCATGCCAAGGCCTACGAGAATAGAGTTTATGAAACAAAAGATCTGACGTTGAAGATTCAGACTGTTCAAATCAGTGCAGATTATTTGGTGTTTGTTTGGAGGATCTCTGGAATTTAGCTAGTGAAACATTGTGCTGCTTTGTGTTCTACAGCGACTCATAAAATGGCCTTGGAGTCATGACAAAGCTAGTGATGAACACTGGATTTCCAAGTCAAAAAAATGTTTTTTGTATGTATAAGTGTTATGCCTGTGTGCATGTAAGTGCAGCCACATCATGCAGTGCCCACAGAGGCCAGAAGAGGAGGTCCTATTCCTTGGAACTAGATTATGGACAGTTGATTGTTAGCCACCATGTGAGTACTAGGAATTGAACCCAGATCCTCTTCTAGAACAGCGAGTGCTCCTAACTGCTGAGACATCTCTCCAGCCCCCAAGTCAAAATATTTTAAGGCACAAGCTTTGCTATAGAAAAATCTCATTAATGAAAGTTTAAATTATTTTCCATTTTATTAATAGCAAATAAGAGGGTCTGTAAGCTTCATGAGGGTAGAGTTTCTTAGTCATCTTTATGTACTGAACCTATAATAATACCTGATGCCTAATCATAGCATAGTGATGGATTAGACATGAACCTTAGGTCTAATCCTTTTTTTTTTTTTTTTGAGACAGGGTCTCACTTTGTAGCCCTGGCTGGCCTGGAATTCCTTTTGTAAACCAGGCTGGCCTTAACTTTCAGAGATCTGCCTGCCTCTGCCTCCTGAGTGCTGAGATACAGGCATGCGTCACCACTTTCTATTTTTTTGTAATTTATTTTTTATGTGTATGAATATACTGTCTGCACGTAGGTCTGTCCAGCCCCTGCATCACCACTTCCTAATTGCAGAACCCTGAATGAGTCACTAATCAGACCCTCAGTGTCTTCATCTCTTTAAGAGGAATAATACTTGTCTGGGCATGATGGTACACTTCTGTAATCCTAGTACTCAGGAGGTGAAGGCAGGAAGATGAGTTCAAGGCCAGACTCCAGGCTATGTGAGATACTGTCTCAAACAAAAATAATACTCTTTCCCTCAGCCCTGCTCAAAGTCAAGTGGTCTAGTTATGGAGAACCAGCAGGGAATGTCCTGCAGGCTTGTATAAAGTTGTTATTTTATTCCTTTTTTATCAGATTTTTAAAAATTTTTTATTTATTTTTAATTTTATTTATTTTTGTATGTGTATGAATGTACTGTCTGCATGTAGGTTTGTGCACCCATATTGTGCAATGCCGTGGAGGTCAGAAGAGGGCATCAGATTCCCCTGGAACTGGAGTTAAAGACGGTTCTCAGCCACCATGTGAGTGCTAGGGATCGAACCCAGGTCCTCTGCAAGAGCGGTCGGCGCTCTTAACCGCTATGCCATCTCTCCAGCCCCTAATTTTATTTATTTTTTTAAACTTTTTTTTTATTTTATTTATTTTTGTATGTGTATGAATGTACTGTCTGCATGTAGGTTTGTGCACCCGTGTTGTGCAATGCCGCGGAGGTCAGAAGAGGGGCTTGGATTCCCCTGGAACTGGAGTTCTCCTGGAACTGGAGTTACAGACGGTTCTTAGCCACCATGTGGGTGCTGGGGATCAAACCCGGGTCCTCTGCAAGAGCAGTCGGTGCTAGGCTATCTCTCCAGCCCCTTATTTATTTTTTTATGTGTATGAATGTGTACTGTCTGCATGTAGGTCTGTGCACCCCCTGTAGTGCAAAGCCTCGGACGTCAGAAGAGGGTGTCAGATTCCCTTGGAACTGGAGTTAAAGATGGTTCTCAGCCACCACATGGGTGCTGGGGATCGAACCCGGGTCCTCTGCAAGAGCAGTCGGTGCTCTTAACTGCTGAGCCATCTCTCCAGCCCCCAAAGTCATTATTTTAATGCCAGTATTGTTATAAAACAAAATTGCCTGGAAGAGATCCAGAGTGTACTTGAGTTTGTGCAACTTTTGGTTGTTGTTTTTGAGACAGGGCCTCCCTGTAGACCCAGCTGGCCTGGAATGTCCTACATAGACAGGCTGGCCTTGAACTCACAGAGATCTGCCTTTTTCTGTCTCCAGAATGCTGGGATTAAAGACATGTGCCACCATGCCTAGCTTTCTTTTAACTGTATATTAATTATGGTAACAGCTATGAAGTAGACTATTAACCCTTACATGGAAGTTGAGGAAATTAAGACTCTGATACCCGATGCATTTAAAAAAAAAAATCCTCCAGGGCTGGAAAGATAGCTTAGCAGTTAAGAGCACCAACTGCACCTGCAGAGGACTGGGGTTTGATTCCCAGCACCCAGGTGGCAGCTAAGAACTGTCTTTAATCTGGGTGTGGTGGTGCATCCCTTTAATCCCACCACTCAGGAAGCAGAGGCAGGTGGATCTCTGTGACCTCAAGGCCAACCTGGTCTATAGGGCTAGTTCCAGGCCAGTGGGGACTACAGGGAGACCCTGTCTAAAAAACACACACATACAAAAAAATCCTCCAAATTTACTGGCTTTAAGACACCAACTTTTGTTTATAAGTAAAAGTATTAAACCCAGGCCTGTGCACACTCAACAGGGACTTTACCACTGAGCTCTAGCTCTAGCCCCTGCAACACTTATTAACCCAGTTTCTACACGTCTGGAATTAGATCACTTTTAGACTCTGGTTCAGTCTCACAAGCTTCAGAGAAAATGTTGGCCAGGCCTATGGTCATTTTGAGATTCCACTAAAGAAGGACTTGCTTCCATGTGCACTGCTCTTAGCATGTGGTTCATCTTGGGCTGTTAAAGTTCTTTGACACCTGGACTTTAATAGGGCAGAAATCAGAGTGAGCGAGTAATATGCCAGGAAGACTGGAGTCGGTCTTCTTGGGGTTGTGTTTGGGATTGTTGATCAAGGCCTGGGTTTATGCTAGGCTACCTGCCCAGCTCTGAAGGCAATCTCATAACCTGATTGTTTTAAAATTGGTATTTCTTCATCTTTGTTGTATTGTGTTCATTAAAATTAAGTTACTTAGACCCATGCCATATTCAAGGCATAAATGCCGGAAAGCACAGATCACTGTGAGCTATTCTAGGAGCATCTCCATAGGGTGAGAGTGTTTTAAGCTACTTTTCCAGTTTCACAAAGGTAACTCATAGCAAACTTGAGATTCCAAGTCATATCATGCTCCCATTTATCACCCTTCTCCCAGTAAATACATAGGAATGATGCATGATTGGCCGAAAACCACTTGGAAACTAATCTTTCTAAAATGTTTCTTTTAAAATCTGTTCTCAAAAAACAAAATAAAATAAAATCTGTTCTCTGAGCTAGAAAAAGCTGCATGTGTCCCTTTGGATTGTTGACACTAAGCATTTTCTTCATAGATATGGTAAAGTAAGCCATTTTCTTTTTTTTTTTTTTTTTTTTTNACTCTGTAACAGTCTCATCTGTTCTAAAAGACGCTTCTTTGATGAGTGATGACTGTAAATATAAAGCTCTATATTTATTTATAGTAAGAAATTGCATTTGCCTAGGGATGTGACAGGTTTTGGGTTTTCTCTAAAAGCTATGGCCTCTCTAGCCATGTGTATGTGGGTGTGTATACAGTACTACACACATGAGTTCCCTCCTTTTGAGTGGGCTTTAAGTCCAATTAGGTAACAATTGATTACCCCAAAGATAAATGTGCCATTACTGCATCAATGTAGTTTGCTTTGCCAGTCATTGTGTGGCTGACATAAGTTGGGGTGGTGGCATCAATTGGTGCTCTCCTTTTACAGCTACATAGTGTCCTCCAAAACCCTGGGAGCTAGTCTTCAGGGAGGCAGCAGTTCTGTCTCCATTGCTCCAAGTCCTGTGTCTGTAGTATGTCCTCTCTTCAGCAATAAGGTCTTACCTTCAAGTTCTGGGAGATAATCTAGGGCTATGGCAATACCATGTGTTATTTTGGAGGTCTCTTAGACTATCCTGGCCAACACTACAGTGGTTCTTATTCTCTTATTCCTGTCCCTCCTCTCTCCTTCCCCTTTTTTTCCTCTCCAGGAAAGACAATTCAATTGACCATGTTTGCTCAGAGGAGGACCTGGTTCACTTGCCAAGCCTCATCAGGACACAGGTTACTGCCACCTTCTTCCATAAGATTTGTGTATTTCCTCTTGCAAAGTCATCATGAGTAGAACAGCTGTTCTGATCAATGCACAATGCATCAGGACTAAATAAGTAAAGAATATCCTGCTCCATCGAATCATTTTCTGGGAATGTTTTAATAAGAAGTTCTCCAACATATGCAGGTACTTAATTTTCAATTAAAAAGATAGGCATTGTAATTATCAGTTGAGTGTTATAGAAAACACCTACAAGTTATTATGTGATTAATATGAAATTATTCTAAAATATAAATCTCATCTCATTAATATCCACAAGTTCCTGAAGCCTTCATAATATAGGCAATTAAGGCTTTAATTTGCATTGTTAACAGCTGACTTGCAAATGAACTACCTGGTACCAATTATTTAACAGAGGTTATAAATTCTATGCAATGTTATTACTCTTATTCCCCCTGTGGAAAAAAATATTCTTTGGGTTTTATATGTATTTGAGCTTTCTTTCTTACTTAAAAAAAAAAAAGTTGTTCTAAACAAAGTGTGGCTAGCACATGGCTGAAATCCCAGCACTTGGGACTTCCAAGGTCACTCTCCCAGACACAAGAGTAGTTCAAGGTCAGCCTGGGTTACATAATACCCTGGGTCAAGGAAAAGAAGTACAACTGGGTATGGTGGCACTTGCCTAATCCCAGCACTTGGGAAAAAGAGACAAGTGGATCTCTGAGTTCTAGGAGTTCTAGGCTACCCTCACCTACATAGCGAGTTCTAGGCCAGCTGGGGCTACAGAGAGACCTTGTCTCAAAAAGAAAAAAAAATGTTAATATTCAAAACTGAACAGGGCTAGGAATGTAGCTCAGTTGGTAGAGGGATGCCTTAGTATGCTGAGAGGACCTGGGTTCAATCCCCAGCACTTCTCAATGCTAGTGGTGGCACACAGACCTCTAATGACGGCACTCTGGAGGATCCAGAGCTCAAGGTCGTCCTGGACCTCAGTCAGTCCTAGCCAGCCTCAACTACATGAGCCCTGTCTCAAAAAAACTAGATCTTTGCTCTGGAGTAGGAGTGTAGCTCAGTGTGAGAGCATTTGTGTCACTGGCATAACGGCCTAGATTCAATACTCAGGACTGCAAAAACAAAAAAACAAAAAAAACCTGTGTGGACAGATAAGCAAATTAGCAAACTTTTAAAGAATTATCTCAAAAGAATAATTGGGGGTTGAGGATATAGCTCAGCTGGTAGAGTACCTTGAATGGGCAAACCCCTGGGTTCAAGATCCAGCACTGTATAAAACCAGTGTGGAAATGGGTGTGGTAGCACTTGCCTTTAATCCCAGCACTCAGGGGGCAGAGGCAGGTGGATCTCTGTGAGTTCAAGGCCAGCCTGGTCTACAGAGCGAGTTCTAGGACACTGAGGCTATAAGGAGACCCTGTCTCAAAAAGACCAAAAAATTTAAAAAGTGTGGGGACTGGAGAGATGGCTTAGCAGTTACTGATCTTTCAGAGGATGTGGGTTCAGTTCACAGCACCCACATAGTGACTCACAACTATATCTTATGTGTATGAGCATTTTGCCTAAATGTATGTAAGTACACCTGTGTTGTGCAGAGCCTTTGGAGGCCAGAAGAAGGTGTCAGATCCCCAAGAACTGGAGTTATGAATCCTTGTTAGCCGCTATGTGGGTGCTGGGAACTGAAAATGGATCCTCTTCCAAAGTAGCCAATGCTCTTAACTGCTGACCCATGTCTCTACCCACTCACAACTGTCTAACTCCAGGTGATCTGATACCTTCTTCTGGCTTCGGGGGGCACCAGAATCATAGCATTCGTTTCCACTAACATGAAGTTTCTGCCATTCTTGCATTTTCTGGAGAAAACATTACTTCCTTGGTTACTCATATCTCTGGGCAAAGACTAAAGTTCTAGGACTAGAAAGCAAAACCCTTTATGAGTGGAGCAGCAGGTAACACATGAGGGAAGCAGCGCTGGATGCTGGTTGCAGGTTCGCTAAGCATAATGCTGTGGAACAGGAGCTGACAGATTTAATGTCTCTAAAATAAAAACGTAAGGCTATCTATGACCCATCTGTCACATTTTGTTTTTGTTTATAACTCTTCTAAAGTGGAAAAACATTCTTAAAAGCTGTACAAAACAGGATGTGGACCATTCTTGCCTTTAAACTATAATTTGCTAATTTGTGTTGGCCAACACTCAACTCGCAAGTGTTTCTTCCCTGCTGACATTAGACCGGAGTTTGCAAAGCCACTTGAGAGGGCTAAAGGCCAGCTCCTTCCAGACGATGGGAGAGGAGCACAGTAACCAGTGAGTCTTGTGAGTAGAGTACTCTGGGTCACCAGGGATTAACACCACTGTCTGATAATTGCTTTAAAGATGTTTCCCTCCCCACTGTATGTGGATTTACTCTTGTATGTCCCTTTTGGGGAAGGCAGAAAAAGATGTATACATGATACTTTAAATATCCTTCATGGGGCTAGAGAGATGGCTCAGTGGTTAAGAGCACCAACTGCTCTTGCAGAGGACCTGGGTTCAATTCCCAGCACCTGTACGGCGGCCAAGAGCCATCTAACTCCTGTTCCAGGGGAATCTGACGCCCTCTTCTGACTTCCACAGAATTGCACAACATGGGTGCACCTACATACATGCAGACAGTATGCTCATACACATAAAATTAAAAAAAAATCCTTCATGCTGGGTGTGGTGGTGCACACCTTCAATCCCAGCACTTGGGAGGCAGAGGCAGGCAGATCTCTGGGAGTTCAAGACCAGCCTGGTCTACGAAGTGAATTCCAGGACATCCGGAGCTACAGAGAGACCCTGTCTCAAAAAGACCAAAAAAAAAAAAAATGCTTCATATGAAAGATCCTTTCTCAGAAGTATGTAGAGCACACAAGGCCTTCTGTGTCTGTGACCTTTCCAGAACTAAGAAATCAGTGAGAACTAGTCCTCTTAGTAAGGCCACTCAGCCCCTGCTTTCTCAAGAGTTTGTTGATTTGCCTAAATCGTTCAAGTTCTTAGTGAGATATTTTAACATCTTTATTTTATATGTATGAGTGTTTTGCCTGCGTGTACATAGTGTACCTGTGTGTGCAGTGCCCATAGAGACCAGAAGAGGGTGTCTGAGTCCCTGGAACTGGAGTAACAGATGTTTGTGAGCAGCCATATGTGGATGCTGGGAACTGACATTAGGTTCTCTGCAAGAGCAGCTGGTGCTCTTTACCACCGAGCCACCTCTCCAGCCCTAGAGCTACCATATATTTTAATAATAGAAACTGAACACTTGGCTAACACCAACCAAAAAGCTATAAGCCAAACTTTTTTAAATATTTTATTATTTTATGTGTATGAATATATTGCTTCCATGTAGGTAAGTGCACCTGTGTCGTGCAGTGCTCTTGGAGGTCAGAAGAAGGTATCAGATCCCCTGGAACTGGAGTTAAAAATGGTTGTTAGCCACCATATGGGTGCTTGGAACCAAACTCAGGTCCTCTGCAAGAGCAGCCACAGCTCTTAACCACTGAGCCATCTCTCTCCAGCCTAAGTCAAACTTTTTAGTTGCTACTCTGACCCTATGTTATAGTTTTGTGCAATGTGACTCTCAGTTCTACTAGCTGACCTCTCTCTCCTTAGGGTCCCTCCCAACAGTGACATAAGAACTTTATTTTTTGGTCTTAATTGATTTTTTTAAATTACATGTACTTGTTGCAGGGGGTGGGGGGGGTGTGCTGTAGGCATGCCTGTTGAGCTCAGAGGACAACTTGCAGGAATCTTCTATCACAGAGACTGAACTCAGGTTGTCAGACTTAGCGGCAAATACTTTTACTTGCTGAGCCATCTCACCAGCTCAAAATGTCCATTTTAATTCCAATATTCAGCTTTGATTCCCAGAGAGTAGCCATCTGTTGTATTCATGGGTCCTTGTGCTGTCCTCACCAGACTATCTCTTCATAATGTGTTGTGAAGATAGTGTGCTCTGGGCCTATTGAGGCAGGGTCTCCCTTTAGTCCCAGATGACCTGGAGCTCACTATGTAGACCAGGCTGGCCGTGAACTCACAGAGATCCACCTGCCTCTGCCTCCCTAGTGCTGGGATTAAAGGCGTGCGACACCATGCTGGGGAAACCCAAAACTTTTGAACTTATCTTCATTTCTTCATATATATATATTCTGACAACTTTAGTTTTAGTCACCAGATGAGTTTAGTTTGTAATTAGTATAGGTAAAACATTCCTAGCTACCCAAACTAGTATGTCTCTTGAGAGTTCTATCAATGAAAGCAGTGCAATCTAATATGTTCTTTGTCCTATACATAGTCCTCAGTTTTTTGCTTATGCAGCTTAACGGAATCTTGCCATGCTTCTTGGTAATGTAAAAAATAAAGATGGCTAACCTAGCAAGTTAATGCTGACTGTCAGCTAGAGAGCTCACTCTTTTTGTTTGTTTGTTTACCATGTAGACCTCTGTCTAAATGGCTTCTGGCTTTTCCCAGACCAAAGAGAACAAAGTGGAAACAACATTTTTATGACATGGCCTTAGAAGTCATATCAGCATCATTTGTGCAATATTCCATAAGTAACATAAGTCAACCCTATATAGTATGGGAAGAGAGGAAAGGGGCTGCTTCTCTAAGCAGTGGACACTCAATGGATTTTGTGGACATAGATCATCATTTTTGCAGTCCTAGTCTTTTCCAGTCCATGTGCAGTGGTAATTCTATCTGGGTTTTTCTATCAGCATTCCATTGAATCACACTTCCTCTAGGCTTTTGGTGGATTAGATCTGTAACTTTTTTTTTTTTTTTTGAGACAAGGCCTCCCTTTAGTCCTAGCTGGCCTGGAACTCACTCTGTAGACCAAGCTGGTCTTGAACTCACAGAGATCCACCTGCCTCTTGTCTCCCAAGTGCTGGGATTAAAGGCATGCATCACCACGCCTGGCCTAAGACGATTCTTAGCCGCTATGTGGGTGCTGGGAATCGAACCCCTGTCCTCTGCAAGGTCAGTGCTCTTAACTGCTGAGCCATCTCTCCAGCCCTAGATCTGTAACTTTAGAGATAAGGGGAAGTTTAGGGAAATAATAGAGATAAAATACCTGCTTTTCTGAATATGTCTTGAGTCTATTTTATATTTTGTTATTTTTTTATAATTTTTGTTTTATGTATATGAAAATATTGCCTGCATGTATGTAAGTGCACCCATGTCATGCAATGCCCCTGGAAGTCAGAAGAGGGGGCTAGATTTCCCTGGAACTGGAGTTAAAGACAGTCATTAGTCGGGATTTGTAGGTGCTGGGATTTGAACTTGTGTTCTCTGCAAGAGCAGTCAGTGCTCTTAACCTCTGAGCCATCTCTCTAGCCCAAGTCTATAATTTTCTGTAAAAATATTTAGCACAGAAGCATCCACCGCAACTCCTATGTTCTTTGTAATTTTATAATAGTCTATCACTGGGCTGGAGGGATGGCCTAGCAGTTAAGAGTGCCGACTGCTCTTGCAGAGGACCCGGGTTCGATCCCCCGCACCCACATGGTGGCTGAGAACCGTCTTGGACTCCAGTTCCAGGGGAATCCGATGCCCTCTTCTGACCTCCGTGGCATTGCACAACACGGGTGCACAAGCCTACATGCAGACAGTACATTCATACATATTCAAAAATAATAAATTAAAAAAAAATAGTCTATCACTTCTGCAATTGACCCACCAGCTGCAATTGACCCACCAAAGACTTTCTTTTTATTTTTTTTTTATTTATTTTTGTATGTGTATGAGTGTACTGTCTGCATGTAGGTCTGTGCACCCATGTCATGCAATACTGCGGAGGTCAGAAGAGGGTCTCGGATTCCCCTGAAACTGGAGTTCTCTTGGAATTGGAGTTACGGACGGTTCTTAGCCGCCATGTGGGTGCTGGGGATCAAACCCGGGTCCTCTGCAAGAGCAGTCGGTGCTCTTAACTGCTAGGCTATCTCTCCAGCCCCGACCCACCAAAGACTTTTAAAAATACCTTTATTTGAGTTTTTGTAGCCGGGCGTGGTGGCTGAGTCTGTATGGTTCTTGTGCTTGATGCCACCATTGCCACAACTTCACATGAGCAAGCTTCCAGTGGACTGAAAGCCTCTGGTCTCTAAGTTCCTGGACCAACTCTGGCTCTTACAATCTTTCCCCTCCCTCTTCCAGATGGAGGCTATTACAGAGTTTCACAACTGGTCAGACACAGAGAATATACGGTGGAACCTCTGCACTTAAGGCTCGTGGAACATAAGCAGAACAGGGTGAAGAGAATACTAGTGCATCCTTCAGCTCGCACCAGTGAAGCTTCCTTATACAACAGAGTGTGATGTACACAAAAGGCCACAACTGGCCAAAGACATATTTTTTTAAATTTTTGTGTATGAGTGTATTTACTGCATGTATGTAAGTGTACCCGTGACTTTTTTTGCGGTTCTTAGCCTCAGCCTTTAACGGCTGCGCGATCCCCACAGCCCTACCAGTGACTTTTTTAAATGGGCTCTTGATTCTATAGAATCACAGATGATATTTTTTTAAGCAAAAATATATTTTCTTATGTAACTGAAAAGTTTATGAAAAGGCCCAGATCCAAGGACTCAAATTATATTAGTTTAGAATCCCTGGCAGGCTGGAGAGATGGTCCAGTGGTTAAGAGTACTTACTGCTCTTCTAGAGGACCCAAGTTCAGTTCCTAGATACCCACATTAGATGGCTCAGGACTGCCTGAAATGCTAGCTCCAGGGGATCCAACACCTCTGACCTCATGTGCACATAACCATGCATGAGAGAGAGAGAGAGAGAGAGAGAGAGAGAGAGAGAGAGAGAGAGAGAGAGAGAGAGATAAAAGTCTCTTTTAGAAATTCCCTGATATCTTTTCCTTCTTTTGCTCTATATATTCTCAGGAAATTCCTGTTTGATGATGAAGATGCTCTCAGTCTCAGTTGTGCCATTTTAGTCACCATGGGTACTGTTTACCTTTCCTCGTATTCATCCACCAGCCCTGGCTCGCACAGTCTTTCTGCCCCGTTTTCTGCAATGATCCTTGAACTTTAGAAGGAGAGTTCTTTTTTTTTTTAATAGGTTTTTTTTTAATTAATTTTATTTATTTCTGTATGTGTATGAATGTACTGTCTGCATGCAAGTTTGTGCACCCGTGTCGTGCAATGCTGCGGAGGTCAGAAGAGGGTGTTGGATTTCCCTGGAACTGGAGTTCACCTGGAATTGGAGTTTCAGACGGTTCTCGGCCGCCATGTGGGTGCTAGGGATCGAACCTAGGTCCTCTGTAAGAGTGGTCAGCGCTCTTAACTGCTAGGCCATCTCTCCAGCCTCAAAATAGAATATTTTCATATGGGAAAGTCTATACATAATTCATATAATATTGTACACCACTAAGTCCACTCGCAATCTAAAGACTTTGATCTGCCAAGTGACAGGGNAGAGAGAGAGAGAGAGAGAGAGAGACAGAAGTCTCTTTAGAAATTCCCATTGCCTATATCTTTTCCTTCTTTTGCTCTATATATTCTCAGGAAATTCCTGTTTGATGATGAAGATGCTCTCAGTCTCAGTTGTGCCATTTTAGTCACCATGGGTACTGTTTACCTTTCCTCGTATTCATCCACCAGCCCTGGCTCGCACAGTCTTTCTGCCCCGTTTTCTGCAATGATCCTTGAACTTTAGAAGGAGAGTTCTTTTTTTTTTTAAAAATGGTTTTTTTTTTAATTATTTATTTTTTCTGTATGTGTATGAATGTACTGTCTGCATGCAAGTTTGTGCACCCGTGTCGTGCAATGCTGCGGAGGTCAGAAGAGGGTGTCGGATTCCCCTGGAACTGGAGTTCTCCTGGAATTGAGTTTCAGACGTCCTCGGCCGCCTGTGGGTGCTGGGGATCGAACCCGGGTCCTCTGTCAAGAGTCGGTCGGTGCTCTTAACCGCTAGGCGCATTGTATTAGTCACTTTTCTGTTGCTGTGATAAACACCAGACCAAGAAACTTATAAAGGGAGAGTTTATTTGAGCTTTACGATTGGTCGGTTCCAGGGAATAGTCCATTGTGGAGGGAGGCGTGCGGCTGGATCCAGAGCAGCAAACCGAGGGTCACATCTCGCAAAGAGCACGGGAAACAGAGAGGAAGCAACTGTACACCATGAGGCTTGTTAAACTCACTAAGCCTGCCCCCAGTGACACACTTCCCCCAGCATGGCCACACCTTCTAAGACCTCCAAAAACAGCGCCACCAACTGGAGACAAATGTCTGAATACTTACAGCCTATGGGGGACACTCATGCAAACCACCACAGCCATCGAGTTCTTTTGAAGCAATTTTCTCAGACTTAGGTACCTTGCATCTACTAGTACCTCCCTAAAACATCTAAACACAGTACTAGTTTATATATTTTTGTTACTTACTGAGACTCTTTCTGTCTATGAGTAAAGACTGCTCTGACCAAACCCTGCTCATTGCCTCCATCCAGTCCCAGTAATTTCAATTCTTTTTTTTTTATTAATTTTATTTATTTCTGTATGTGTATGATGTACTGTCTGCATGCAAGTTTGTGCACCCCTGTCATGCAATGCCGCGGAGGTCAGAAGAGGGTGTCGGATTCCCCTGGAACTGGAGTTCTCCTGGAATTAGAGTTTCAGACGGTTCTCAGCCGCCATGTGGATGCTGGGGATCGAACCTGGGTCTTCTGTAAGAGCTGTCAGCGCTCTTAACCGCTAGGCCATCTCTCCAGCCCGAGTCCCAGTAATTTCACATCGTTCCCTCCTCTATCACACTCTAGAAGACAGTGTGGTGACTGGAAAAGTTAAAGATTTGGGGGTCAAATTTGGATTAGAACTTTGCTAAGTTGTTTGCTAGCTACCTAACCTTGAAGAAGTTATTAACTCCTTTAAGTCTTAACTGTACTATGAGGTGGGTAATATTTTCCTTACAATGTTGAGAGGATTAAAAGAAATAATCTATGAAAGTTTCTGGCATATAGTGGACACTTTACAGGTGGTGTATGATATTAAAATGTCTTTCTCCATCTCATGGGATTTTGGAGATGGTAAGAACCTAAGTGTCAAGTGTGGTGGTGCTTGCCTTCAATCCCAGCACTCAGGAGGCAGAGGCAGTGAATCTCTGTGAGTTTGAGGCCAGCCTGGTCTGCATAGTGAGTTCCATGCCAGCTGGGGCTACAGGAGACCCTGTCTCAAAAGAAAATAATTAAAAGGGTAAGGGAGTGGGAGAAAAGAACCTAAGAGGTAACCTCGTCGAACTCCATAATGCTAATAAAGTCAAAGGTTCTGTGTCCTATTTCTCCCTGCCCTGGCTCATCCATGACTCATATCCTGTATAGTGACATAATATCTCCTGTAGGTTGATGCAGTTGCACCTCAGATCCTGATATATGCTTACTAGGTAGATTTTTGAGTGAACCTTAGTATGGTATTATCTTCCTTGTTTGACTCAGAAATAGTTATCTTGTATTGATCACTGGATATTTATTCTTTAGGACAAAAGGCTCTTAAATTTGAAAAGGAAGTTTTGCCTCAACCTCTGGAATCTGAGAACCACTTTCTATACCCCGGAACATAAAATATTCATGCTAGCTTTTTTATGTCATCACACTATAGATTAGCTTTTGATTCTCCCATATTGTGGAACTACCCACTACCATCACCAGCCCAACATTGTCTATTGCAGGATTGTCACCTGTGTTTTGTAGCTGTTTCCTCAAGATAAAACCTTCCGTCTTGGAGGGAAGCTCATTAAGACACAGGATGTCCAACTGGAAGATGAAATGTTCTGTACTCAGGGAAGTGCATTCAGCCCTGGAACTGTCTAAGTCCCAGGAAGTAAACAACTCAGCAGGAGCTTCAGGAAGTCCCTGAAACTGACCAGATTCACTATACATACATTCACCATCCATACACCAGCAGTAAGAACTGGTGAAAGATTAAGACAAACAGATCTGCCTAGAAGACTCTGAGACAAGGTGAATCTCAGCCCCCCTGAGCCTCCTGGGAGAAGCAGAGGCCAGCAGCGCTGACCGGATGAGATACTCTTCAGCCTGTTGAGCAGCCTGCAAATTGTACAGTGGGCTCCTGCTTTGCAGAGCTATCACCTATGCTGGGTAGGCTTTTGATGAAGCAACTGTCCGAGTCATTTCTGCTCCTGTAAGTAATCCCACCCTCACTCCTGTAAGTAGCACCAATAAAACTCATTGCTTCACCAAGTTGGACTTTGGTTGTTGCTTTCTTTGGTCTATCATTGGCTCCCTACCTGGAGTAAGTGGACGTTTGTTCATGTCTCCCCCCAGAGAGGTGTTACACACCACACTGAGAAGTTGTGATTTTTGTCTTCCAGGGGACATTTGGTAATGCTAGCAGACATCTTTGTCAAAGGTGGGAGGAATGTTCTGCTGGATCTAGTAGATAGATCCAGGGATGAGAAATACCCCACAGTGACCCTTTATGTGTCAGTAGTGCTGGGGTTTAGACATCCTGGCTTAGTTTGACTCATCTTTTAAAAAAAGATATTTATTAGCCAGGCGTGGTGGTGCATGCCTTTAATCCTAGCACTTGGAAGGCAGAGGCAGGCAGATCTTTGTGAGTTCAAGGCCAGCCTGGTCTACAGAGTGAGTTCCAGGACAGTTGGGGCTACAGGAAGACCCTGTCTCGAAAAGACCAAAAAAAAAAAAAAAAAAGATACTTATTTTATCTGTATTAGTGTATTGCCTGCATGTGTGTAAGTGCACCCATGTTTGGGGCTGGAGAGATGGCCTAGTGGTTAAGAGCACCAACTGCTCTTGCAGAGGACCTGGGTTCGATTCCCAGCACCCACATGGCAGCTAAGAACCATCTTTAACTCCAGTTCCAGGGGAATCCAAAACCCTCTTCTGACCTCCACAGCATTGCATGACACAGGTGCACAAACCTACATGCAGACAGTACATTAATACACATAAAAAACAAATAAAATTTTAAAAAAAGAAAAAAATGCAAACAATCAGACCATTTAAAAAATATATATAAATAAATAAAAACAAAACACAACAACAAAACTACTTTGGGCTGGAGAGATAGCCTAGTGGTTAAGAGCATTGACTGCTTTTGCAGAGGACCTGGGTTCAATCCCCAGCACCCACATGGCGGCTGAGAACGGTCTTTAACTCCAGTTCCAGGGGAATCTGACACCCTCTTCTAACCTCCACGGCATTGCACAACACAGGTGCACAAGCCTACATGCGGACAGTACATTCATATACATACAAGAATAAAAAAAAAAAAAAAGTAAGTGCACCCATGTCGTTACATTGCCCATGAAGGTCAGAAGAGGACATCGGACCCCCTGGAGCTGGAGTTATGAATGGTTGTTAGCTGCCATGTGGGTGCTGGGTCATCTGCAAGAGCAGCCAATGTTCTTTTCTGTTGAGCAGTCTCTCTATCCCCAAGTCTTTTTTTTTTTCAGAGTGTCTCATCATGTAGCCCTGGTTGGCCTGATACTTCCTTTGGAGACTAGGCTAACCTCAAACTTGTGGGCTGTCTTCCTTCTTCTGCCTCATGGTACAGGCCATGTGCTGAGCTAGACCCAGCTCTTGTTCCTTAGTCCTAAGCCCACTGGTAAGTTGTACAGTAAGACATCTCTTATTTCTGCTTATGACAACTTCCTCTGCCTTTATTAGGGCACATTTCATCATTTACAGTCTCCCAGGCTCTTTAACTTTGACTATGCAAATACATTGTCTCTCCATGAAGACTAAGACCAGCTGGGCATGGTGGCCACAACTTTGATCCCAGAACTTGAGAGGCAGAGGCAGGCAGGTGGATCTCCAAGTTCCAAGCCAGCCTGGTCTAAAAAAAAAAAAAAAAAAAAAAAAAAAAAAAAGATGATGATGACCAAGAGCAATGTGAGGAAACCCCATTTCTCATATTTTATAATCCCATTGTGTTTAACTTTGTGTGTGTGTGTGTGTGTGTGTGTGTGTGTGTGTTGGTCTTTTTTGAGACAGGGTCTCCCTATAGCCCCAGCTGGCCTAGAATTTGGTACATAGACCAGGCTGGACTTGAACTCACAGATATCCATCTGCCTGCCTCTGCCTCTGCCTCTGCCTCCCAAGTGCTGAGATTACAGGCATGTGCCACCATGCCCAGCTGTTTGTACTTTTTTTTACTGATTTTTTTTGTTTGTATTTTTATATTTGTTCATTGTGTAAATGTGGGCATGCATACTCTTTGGTGGCTTGTGGAGGTCAGAGGGCAACTTTCCAGAGTCGGTTCTTTCTTGCCTTGGATTCCCGAGATCAAACTCAGTTCATCAGTGGTCAGGCCTGCTCAGCAAGCACTTTTGCCCACTGAGCCATCTTGCTAGCCAGTGTTTAATAGTATCAGTCTGTGAAGGTAATATGGAACAGAGTTCAAACTATCTCTTTCAGAATACCACTACTCTCTGGACAAAGGCCCAGAAAGAAAATAGGGCCCTTTACTGAAGTGCTCAACCTACTAGAAATCAAGCAAGTCAAATCTTGGGTTCGTGGATCCCTATCTATTCCAACCCATTCTTGACAATCTGTTTCTTTGCACTGTAAGTTTCTCACCTGCTTGTCTTTCACTGCTTTCTTCTCTAATGGCCAGAGCACCTGCCTATTCCCATTTCTCTAGTTCTGTCACTAATACCCATACGCCCTGGACTTCCTGTTTCATAGCAGTCACATTTCAATTTCTTTGTTTGTATCTTTCTGCCAAACAACTGTTAGTGACACTTAATGGCTTTATTATTATATTGCCAGCATCTTAGCACAGTGCCCAGCACAGTAGGCATCCAGGAGGTATTTAGTGAATGAGTGCAGCCCTAATTCACATTTCTTTCTGAAACATATTAGTAAATAATAAAAATTTACCCAACTTTTAGTGCCTTATTTTTTTCAAAAGAGCTTCAGCTGGGTGTCCTTGTTCATATCTTTAGACCCAGAACTCAGGAGGCAAAAGTAGGTGGGTCTCTTGGGTTTGAGGCCAGGCTGGTCAACATGAGTTCAGGATAGCCAGGGCTACATAGTAAGACCTTGCCTAAAAGAAAAAAAAAAACAAACAAAAAACAGTGATCCTTATTAAAACATAATGGACTGTGCCAGGCATGGTGGTGCATGCCTTTAATCCCAGCACTTGGGAAGCAGAGGCAGACAGATCTCTGTGAGTTCAAGGCCAGCCTAGTCTACATAGTGAGTTCCAGAACAGTTGAGGCTACAAGGGAGACCCTGTCTCAAAAAGACTATATATATATATATATATATATATAGTGCTAGGATTAAAGGCGTGCATTACCAGCAAGAAAGGCATTTTAAAAAGTACCAGCTCTTGCTGGGCGTAGTGGTGCACCCCTTTAATCCCAGCAGAGGCAGAGGCAGGCAGATCTCTGTGAGGTCAAGGCCAGCCTGGTCTACAGAGCGAGCTCCAGGCCAGCTGGGGCTGCAGGGAGACCCTGTCTCAAAAAGACCAAAAAAAAAAGCACCAGCTCTTTATGGCTTTCATGTGGAATGTTCATGACTTACATACTAGAACCCCAGGAAAGATGGTGTTAAAGGAAGTGCTAGTCTAGGTGAGTAACAGTCAAGGTGGCTGATCTGATAAACCCAAACATTAATTAGCATGTCTTTTCGAGACAGGGTCTCCCTGTAGCCCCAGCTGTCCTGGAACTTGCTCTGTAGACCAGGCTGGCCTTGAACTCACAAAGATCCACCTGCCTCTGCCTCCTAAGTGCTGGGATTAAAGGCGTGTGCCACCACACCTGGCAACAAAATATTTTTTTTATGTATTTATTTATTTATTTTTAACAAATCTAGAGCCATGTTCCCGCTCATTCCCCCACCCCGTCAGAGCTCGTGCATTCTGCCAAACATGCTTTCCATCTCTTAGTCTTTCTCAATATTTTCCATGGGGACGTTGACTGTTTTGAGCAGAAGTTCACTGTTTCAGTCAGTTCTTTGATGCAGTATTTTCTGTTGTTGTTGTTGTTTCCAAAATGCATTATGTCCAACTGCTTTGTACAGAAGCTCAGGGTGGGCCTACACAAGAATACTTACAAACTGGGTAATTGGCACCGATCCACAGATGAGGGATACCATTCGTCGTTTGTTTTCTGGGACTGTGTTACTTCACTCAGCATGATGTCCTCTAGCTCCAGCCATTTTCCTGCAAAGGCTGTGATGTTCATTTTCTTTACTGCTGCATAGAACTCCATTGTAGATGTACCTATTTTCTTTATCCACTCATCAGTTGAGGGGCATTTGGGTTGTTCCACTCCTTGCTATTGTGAGAGAGCTGAAATAACACTGCCGTGCATGTATCTCTGTGGTGGCGTAAGTCTTGAGGGTAATGCCTAGGAGTGGTATGGCTGGGTCGGGTGGCAAGTTCATTCCAAGTTTCCAGGGTTCCTCCACCACTCTTCCATAGTGCTGTACGCGTTTACTCTCCCACACAGTGGATGAGGTTCCCTTCCCCACACCTCTCCAGCACTGGTATCATTTGTTTTCTTGATCCTAGCCCGTCTTACTGGGAGTAAGATGATATCTTAAAGTGGTTTTGATTTGCTTTCCTTAATGATTAGTGTGTTGAGCAGTTCTTGAGGTGTTCTCAGACATCTCTAATTCTCCTTGTAAGTCTCTTTCAGGTCTTTGTCCTCTATTGAGGGGTCGTTTGTTTTTCTTTTTTCTTTGTTTTTGAGTATTTATATTCTGGAAATCAAGCTTTGTCAGATGTATCTGCAGTGAAGGTTTCCTCCCACTCTGTGGGATTT